>VZTB01014216.1:291-25744 GCA_013397245.1 Thryothorus ludovicianus | reverse complement strand
GAATACTAGAATGGGCTGGAGTGAGAGGAATGTTTCCTTGTTTCCTCTCCTTAAATGTTGCTTCAATTAGGCACCTGAAAGAAGCTAATCCTTTTTGAGAAGTTATTAATCTTATGTGATGAGGGTTCTGGAAGATTTTGTGCTTCCAAAGTAATTCCATGTTGCAGTTGCTTTCCTAATTATTTAAGTTAGAAGCAGAACCTCTGAATCTCCCCTCCCTGGCATGTTCAGCCATCTCTCATCAGAGAGCTGTGGCCTCATGAAAATTACAGATCAAATGAACACTTATTTCAAATACTACTTTCTCTGTTCCATCTGCATGAAGTAACTCCTGCTTACTGTCATTTACAAACTGAATAGTCCTCCTACTTTACAGATGAATGGTTAAAAAGATTAGAGAGACTGCAGTGTGTCTTGCTAGTCTTAATTTGTACTCCAGTGGCTCATATCTGCCGAGCTCAGGGCTTGATCCCAAATTTAGATCTGCATCTGATTATAGCAAACTGGCGTAGATCTCTGCTTCCTGCTGCACAGGTGATGTGGAATATCCTGGCTGCATGCTCTGAGGCAGCTTAATTCCCATGGTCCTCTAATTGTGGGGATATTTGCATCTCATTTGAATAACAGTTGGAATAGTTACAAAAATATGTTTTAAGGCTTGTAAGGTTTTTTTCCTTGCTATACTAAAAATGTATCAAATGTCAAATATTCTTCAGAAACATAAATGTACTGATTTCTCCAGGGATATTTAATAACAGTTTTAGACTAGTACAGATCTAAGTGGGCTAGAACATAGGTTTTAGTTTAGGCAATAAAGCAAATTTATAGCCTTTGACCTTTGGGCAGTCTCAGCCTTGGTTCAGTTTTGCAAGTTAATTTGTGCAAATCCTTTCCTCCGCACAAGTCCTGCTCTTCCAAATTAAGTTTCTGATTTTTGGCTGTCGTCTCACTGTCAGAAAATTTCATAATGCTTGTTCATTCTCCTCTTCTTGTGCTTCATGTTAAAGAGCCTTCCTAGTCTGATAATTCTATGCCTCTGAAAAGTAGGAATGTTTCTCCTGTTCTTTCAGTAAACTGAGGAAGGATGAAGGGCACTTATAAATTTTTTTTAAACCCCAGTTAAAGAATCTCACACAATATACTGTGAGCCACATGGGCTGCTGAAACTGAGCACAAATACACTATGCTCATCGTTCACCATTAAGTTATATGATTCTTCTGACATGTTTCCTAATAGGCATCTTCCTATAATCCCTCAGGTAGCATTAAATTTATGTGGAGGTTCTTTTGAACTGTACCACACTCAGGCTTTCCTTACTCATCCATGTTTCAGAAAGGCAGCACTAGAGAAATAGACCTTTGTAATCTAATAATGCCTGCAATTCAATTGGTGCCACTTTCAAGAAAATATTTTGAAAGGGTGGCACGCTTTGCATATATTCTGGTCATCCTAACTCTGGGGTTTCTTGCATAACTAAATGAAGGGAAAATTGATATCAGACTTAATAAGGGATTGGTTTCCTGGAAACCCCAACAGTCAGAGTGATAAGGGCGAATAACTGCAAGGAAAAGGTTTATGGAAGTGTTGCGTCTGTTTAAAGTGAATATTTAGTTACATTTTTCTTTTAAATAAACTGATGACCTCTAATTCACTTTTATCAAAGTTTCTTTTTAATACTTCTTCTATTTTGCAAGAGCTATATATAACTTTTCTAGCTTTTTGAACTGCTAACAACTGTGAAAGCTGACTTGCAATCCAATCTTGTATATCTTTCTTGCTATAACTTTGTTACCCTGCTTTCAATAGGAATAGAGATTTCTACATAGAAGGAATTCATTCTCTTCAATAAAACAATTCACTTTAATGCTTTTATTGTGCTGGAATAGCATGACGAGCACGTGTGACATGCATTCTCTACATCATTGCTATGTAGCATTGTTTACTTTTGCCTGTAAGCACCCAAACACTTATCATTCTGGGGTACAGATCAATAGGCCAGTGGTGTTCTCAGTTATAGCAGCAACCCTGCTGACGTTTCTGTCAGTTACTATTTTAGAGGTCTTCTTGGGATTTTATAGCTCATTGATTACACTTCAATCCATCACTGCTCTGACAATTCAGTAGAAAAGTCTTTTCTTGTCTTCAGTTGAATAACTTGCATTTTTTTGTCTTTAACTTTCTGGAACATGAGCAGTGGAGAGAGAGATGGTATCTGCTGGGCACAGCTTCCCCTTGGTCTCAGTCCATCTGCCAGAGAAGACATTCAGTGATGTGCTGAGTTGGTCCTACAGTCAACCTCAGCTCCTCTTGCATCAAGTATTTTAGCAGTTCGCCTGTCAGTACTCCTCTTGTTAGGTCCAAGGTCTTGTTGGTTACCTTGTATTAATTTTTTTGCAGGAAACTTTTGGACACTGAAGATGAGCTCTCTGACATCCAGTCGGACTCGGTCCCGCTGGAAGTGCGGGACTGGTTAGCTTCTACATTCACGAGAGAAATGGGAATAGTGAAGAGGAGACCTGAGGAAAAGCCCAAATTCCGAAGCATTGTGCACGCTGTACAGGCTGGGATTTTTGTAGAAAGGTGAGAGCTTTGTTTCCTTGTTACAGTAAGTACTGCATTTAACCACAATGTCTGCTGTTGAAGATCCTTTAAATGGTGGGATGAACCTGAAGCAAATCTTGGAGCCAGAATTAATGCTTCAATTTCTGCAGCCACTCCATTTTTCTATACAGAATTCCAAATGAAAACTCTAAATTCGTAAAATCTTCTAAGCCTTGGAAAATTCTAGAGGTGAACTCAATGACTTTATAACTTCTGCACTGAATTGTACCAAAGACTATTCTAACATTAAAGAGTAATATACTTGCAAAGAGGCTTTTCTCATAACTTCATAATAAAATTACATAAATCTTTGGGGTCAGAGCCTTAAATAGATTCATATTATTTCACAAAATCTGAAAGAAAAGTTAAAAAACGATAAATTGTTCCCATATGTTTTTAAAGAAATGCTATTTCTTAATATTTTATTTGTTCTTTTAGGATGTACCGAAAAACTTCAAGCATGGTTGGCTTGGCTTATCCAGCAGAAGTGATAGTCACATTTAAGGTGAAAGAATTTTAATCATTGTAGAATTTGAATGTATTTGCTCTTATGTTTAGTGACTTTTAGGGTCAAACAAATATTTTTCTACTGAACGTACCCTAGCTATAATCTGTACTACAGAACTGAGCACAAAGAACAGAGAAAATAATAGTTAAAAATTCAAAAATAACATACAATTCTGATTAATTCTGATTTCATTTAGATCCTATCAGAGCAATAGAATGAGATTTGTATAGGAGTTCTTAAAAAATGTGAGACATTTTATCAGCTCCCAATGGTATCGTAATCAGCATCTCAGACAGCAGCATTTGTTTCCTTTTTAGGAAAGAAAAAGGAGATAGTATTGGGGTAGAGCTAACAAAAGAAGCTGAAGCTTATGGAACAAGTACAGTATTTGCTGTAAATTTAAAGTATTACTCTAGTTAAGCCAAAAGATGATCTTTTGTAGCTAGCTGAGTTCCTATGTCTATGAATGCAATTGAAAACTGGTATCTCTTGAGAGCAAAGTACCTCAATTTTTCCACTGAAAGTCAAACAATTATATTATTCTCAAATTGCTTTATGTTTAATGACATCAGTGTTAATGACATTGCATAATAGTTTATTTGAAGGGTGGTATTTGGAGTAACTCCATCAGGTTGTATAGACAATTTGTATTGACAGAGTTAAACTTGAAAGATTAAGACCTTTGATTCAAAGCATGCAAAGTGTCCTTGGTCATGTTGCAAGTATTTTATTCATAAAATGCCACAATTGTTTTCATCATTCATATTGAAGTAGCCATTAATGTGTTATCTACATTAGGAATTTGAAAGAGTTGGATAATAAAACCACCAAACTCTTCCTCTTCTCTCTAAATATTGGCCAAAAGGATGGAAATATAATGTTGGTTTTTGTTGTTGTTCTCCTTTTCCCTCATCTACAGGATGTTGACAAGTGGTCTTTTGACGTATTTGCCCTTAATGAAGCAAGTGGAGAGCACAGTCTGAAATTTATGATGTATGAGCTGTTAACCCGATACGACCTTTTGAGCCGTTTCAAGGTCAGGAACTAACCACAAATAAAAATATGTATGCAAAAATGCATATGTCAAATTTAAAATACAAGAATATCAGCATTGAAATGTTTTTTATTGTGCAATAGAGAGTAGAATTTCAAAGACTATAGCAAATGAAATATTGTCAAATGCCAATAGTTCTACCAAATTAAACTTTACCAAGGACATGCAAACTTTTCTGTAACCCAAAAAATGGAAAGCTAGGTAGATCCTTGTCATGTCATTTGTGTTACACAACAGATTATGTACACAGACTATTTACTCAGCAGATCTGAAGCGGTATCCTGCTTTAAAGACCAAAAATTACTAAAAAGCCAGAAAACCATAGTTAGTCCTAAATACTTTTTTCATGGTCTGGATCAGGATACATTGATCACTACTGTGCAGTCTTCAGCTGAACCTTCCTCTCCTAAACAACCTTGGAGGATATATAAAGAAAAAAATTGCTTTTACAAGATGTTTGTAGGATTTTCCAATACAATGTGGAGTCCTTATAGCCAACTTTGAAAGGCTGAGATAAAAAAATGGATCAAAATGATAAATTTATTGTTATAGCACCTAATGAAAGTTTTCTTATAGTTTCAAAATCTCATTGCTGCAAAAACTGTGTTCATTTTGAAGAGGCTGTCTCACCCTGAAGTTTCTTGAATATTTTAATTCTAGGCTGACAACTCAGCTTTTACCTACAAGTTTTATTTGCTCAAAGTCAGGACCACACCAGGGCTACCGTTACAACAGAGACATGGAGTATGTAATGCTACTGGCAGAGTGGGATTAAGCCCATTCTCAGTCCCATTGTTTATGTTGCAGGGTTTTTAAATAAAGAAAAAAATATTAAGGGATATGTAATTTCATTAAATGGGTTAAGTGGTTTATCCCCAGGCAGCAAATAAGCACCACACAGCCACTCACTTGCTCCCTCCCCTCCCCAGAAGGATGGGGGAAAGAGAATTGGAGGCGTAAAAGTGAGAAAACTTGTGGGTTGAGATATGTACAGTTTAATAATGATGGTGATGATAATAATAATAATATAGAAAATGAGTACTTCAGAGAGAAATAAAACCCCAGAAGAAGGGCTGCAGGTGACAGAAACGGCCCAGCAGCAGCTGAGCAGTGCCCGGGCAGTCCCTGGGCAGCAGGGCCCAGCCAGGCTCCCCCAGCCTGGCCCTGCTGGCCATGGGGCCGTGTGGAGCGTTGTCCCCTGGGTCAGCAGGGCCAGCTGTCCCAGAGTGTCCCTTCCTGGCTTCTTGTGCCCCCCTGGCTACCCAGGGGTGGCTGGGATGGGGAGCAGAAAGGCCTTGACTCTGCAGTTACTGCTCAGCAGTAACTAAAACATCCTGGAGTTATCAGCTCTGTTTACAGCACAGATCCAAAACTCATACCAGCTACTATGAAGGAAATTAACTCGATCCCTGCCAAAACCAGCCCAATGCAAAAATAAGTGAGACCAGATAATACCTGTACTTCACACATTGCCTGGAGGAAGGAAAGTCATACTATGACATAAAAGCAAACTTTATCTCAAGCAAGATAAAACTGGTGAATAAAAAGAGATAATCCTATTTTTAGGCTCTTATCTGTTATGCCTGTATAATACATGCAATCTATGCATCCCTGGTGCAGATAAACATGCCTCGAAAACCATTTGGTTGATAGGTTTGCATTGTCTTGTGCATGGTCTGTGTAGAGAGATGTAACATCTACAGAAATTGTGAAGGCTCACTGGTGCATTTATGGTATCAGACCTTTACATTTTAAATTTTTCTTTTACTGTTTGCCCACTAGATCCTATGGTACGTTATTTATGAGTCATTTATTGCGTGCTTGAATTTGCAGCTGTTGCAGGAAAAAACAATTATTTTAATGCTTTCTTGTCTGTAGATCCCTGTTCCCAACCTCATTTCTTTTGCTGAAGCTCTTGAAGTTGGTTACAGCAAATACAAAAACCCCTATCACAATTTGATCCATGCAGCTGACGTTACTCAAACTGTGCATTACATAATGATTCACACTGGCATCATGGTAAGAAGTATTGTGAAGTTCAATTTATTTCTTTCTCAGATTCTGCTGTTTTGAATGAATGTGCATATGTTTTTTTCTAAAGGAAAAAGCTCAGCTGAAAATTTTGCAGAGAGAGATTCAAGAACTACTCTTCAGGCTGTGAATTTTATTTCATTTTAACAGTTCTTCCAGGCTGAGCTTCTCTCAATGCAGAGGGAAAGAGGAAAAAAAAATCATCCTTAAATCCTTTTTGCTTTTTATCGCCTGGATTTAGGTATTTTATATCATATTTAATGAGATAGATTTGCAGGAGTGGGCAGGTGAGAATTTTTTACTTTCACATCAGAGCATGGGAGGTGTGATCAGGCAAGGAAGCTTTAGTATCTGCAGAGGTCCTGGCTGTTGAAAGATGTACTGAATCAGTGCAGGCTTAGAATTATATCATCATGGAATGGCTTGGGTTGGAAGGGACTTTCAAGACAAATCAGTTCCCACCACCCTGACATAGGCAAGGACACCTTCCTCTAGACCAGGCTGCTCAAGGCCACATCCAGCCTGGCCTTAAACTCTGAAAATGCTTTTTCTTTCTGTTTTTAACATTCTTTAGCACTGCTCTTGCATATTCTTTCTGCCTGTAGTAGGCAGGCTATTGCATTTGCCTTGAAACATCCCAGTATGTTTGATTATTTATTTGGGAACTGAAATGAATCTGTGCAAGCATTTTTATTTCTAAACACTTATCTTGAATTTAATACCAGCAGTGGAATTCTCCTCACTATCAGCTTGCTAGGCAAAAGTAAATACTGACTGAAAGAAAATGGACTTTGCAGCCAATAGCATTTTGATAATTTATCTTCACTGTGAATAGAATTGTTTAAAAAAAACCCAACAAACTGAAAAAAATCAACAAACAAAACAGCTGGGAAGGAATAGTGTCTGATTTCTGTTTGCAGATCTGTGAAACAATTCCAGAAGACTTTGGAAAGGAAAAATTTGGAGCTGACTCTGTGTATTTTTGCTCCTATATATACACAATAAATTACAGTCAATCACTTATGTTAAACCTTTTCTCACTTAAAACGCCCTTAGCTTCAGGGTGGGCAAGAGAATGTCCCCAAGCATTGCACATTTTTATTCTACTGTTTGAAGGAAGTATTTTGCTTGTAAGTTTTTAAAGCTGTATTTTAACTTTTTAAATGAAGTCTGGGGTCTTCACCAGCCAAGACTCCTTTTCAGATTGATTTCTTGAGAAAGCACTTCCATATCAGACTGAAACAGAAGCTAGACAGCTCTTGCTAAGAGGAGTCCAAACCAAAGTTGTTGTATACAATATTCACCTATCAAAACAATGTTCTAGTGAAAGAAAATTCTTGAAGACATTAAAATAACTGCAAGAGTTAAGTGATGTGAGCCATGTCTTTGTTGCAGGTATACACCTGGATCAGGAACTTGCTGGGAGGAAAATCCTTTTGTTTTATTATAAACATCCCTTTAGCCCATTGTATCTGTGCCCCTCTGCCCTTCAAAAACAACAGTAACATTCAGGTTTTCTTCATGATGCCAGAACAAAGTTCTAACTTCCAGAGCTATCCTAGTAATTTCAGGATGTTTAGCCACTGATTAAACCACTTTGAGAGAAACTTTGTGCATCTTTGAATGTGGAAAAAGGAATCTGTTTCATATTTGAATATCTGCTATTTCACTGTGTGCACATGTGTGAGAAAGGCCTTTCCAGCACGAGTATTACAATATTAGCATCTTAACTTTCTAACTGCCTTTGGACAACTATTTTCATAAGTTTAGACTTTACTGCTGCAAAATCTCATTAATGTTGCAACATTGCTACAAAATATTTCTGTAAATTTAGTCCAGGTTTAACTCACATTTTAATAGCCAAATTATGATATTGAATTGTGGTATTTCCCTGCCTGTGGCAGGGGGGATTTGAACTAGATGATCTTCAAGGTCCCTTCTAACCCTAACCATTCTAGGATTCTGTGGTGCTATGATACTGGAAAGTTCTTGGAAAGAAATCTAACTAGGGCACCACTTAGTCGAGAGTGCCTTCAAACAGATGTACTTGCCAGGCAGAAGGAACATTTATGGAAATCAGTGTTTGAAAGAGGGCCTAGTGATTCTGCAGCTTGCAAAGTATTTCTCTCCCAAATGTCACTTGCAATTTGAGAAAGCATCAGTATCATGAAAATGTTCTATTTTACTTGCTGGATTTTTTTTCCCTGTTGCCTGATTAACCCTCCAATACGCTCCTAAGGAGGAATTTGGAGTTTGCTTCTCAAGCCAACAGTTTTCAGAGCAGGTCCACTGTAACGCTTTTTTAAAACTCTGCTGTATTTCTAATAACTACCTGGCCTAGAGTAAATCTGATGCAATTCTAGATAAAATTCCTGTGTGGGTTTTTTCTTGGTTGTTGTTGGGTTTCTTTTTTGATTTTGTTGTTGTTTTTTTGTAGATTGCTTTGTAATTTGAGGTTTTTGTGTTCATTGTCCAAATCCTGCAGAGTTACTGTCTTCCTGGTTTATCTCTGAAACACATACTGAAGCAAATGTTTCCAAAAGCTGGGGTTTAGGAAATCTTTTGCATGATTCCTGTTGTTGAGTTCATATGTTTTGTACCTTTTGTAGGAAGCTGGAAAACAGCCATATTTCCACTTTTGTCAAAAAAACTTGGCTAATCAGAGCTTATGCTTCTCCACAAGCCCCTGGAGAAATTCTGGTGAAGAAAAAGACATATTCAGAGCTGCTGTTAAAGAAATAAAATAATCATTATATTTTTCAAAAGTTGATGTCTATCTTAAGAAAGAAGAACCAGCCACCTCAGATCAATGTGTTAGAATGTTAGATATCACAGATGGCAGACAGTCTATTAACTTTCCCAGGAGATTAAATCCCAGATGATGCAACTGAAATGTATAAGTCAAGCTTGCCTTTATGAAGTTTTCGTCTTTATAAAGGCTTAAGAATCCAAGTCCCAGGGAATACATCTTGTAAAGAACTTTTGAGTCATCGATCATCTTCCCACCATCCCTTTTCTCCTCCCACGTACCTGTATTGCTCAAAGTAAAGGAAAAAATGTCTTTACTGCCAAGAAGTGCATTGTGAGACTCCATTTCTTACTCAGTTTTTAATCCATCATTGTAAAAGAAAAAAAAGTTTCAAACAGAACTCATTATTTGAAATGTACCTATTTACACATAAGCAATACATACTACTTCCATAGAAGTAGTAATTTATATTAGCTATGCCACCCACAAGACATGGTATCTTTCAAGAGGGAAGCCGGTTTCAGCTCTTCTCAGTTTTGCAGACCCCCAGACACTAATTTTCCCCTCTCCCTTTCAGAAACACACTTATTAGCTGTCTCTGTAAGAGGTTTATTCTACTTCCTTAGAAATCCTTCAGCTAAAGTAGTTCTCTGTTCCCCTGATTTGATTGTTGATCTCAATTTTGACTATACTAGCGTGAGTAGAATACTTGCCCTATTAATGTATGAGGTCTCTGTGTAGCCCATAGATGTTGTCTGTGAGAAATGTTCTTCTGCTTATGAATGCATTGTCTAGCAACTATTTTATTTGCTAAGAAAGCTGACCTTTGAAAAGGCATCTTAAAGAAAAGTTTATGTTTAGCTTTTGTTATACTTTCTGTGTTTCTGTTCTATTTGGTATGTCGAAAACATTGTGAGAGCCAGGACTGGTCATGGCCTGGTTTCTTGTGTCACACAATATGATGAAGGTCATTGTTTCCATTTTTAGAACTGCTTACAGTACATTCTCATTCCTCTGTCTGTGACCTTTCTAAACCTATACTGCTTCACTAACACTCAGTACTTGTTCCTCAGCAGCCCTATTTTGTCACTGAATGACCTATTTAATTATTCTCACATTGCTAATGAATCTTGACTCTTTCCTTTCTTCTTCTTTGAAAGAAGAACTATTATTGGCAACTTTTGCTACATCTGACAGCTTATACATTTCATATCCATTCATACACACTTATGTGCATATTCGGGTGTATGAAGTTGAGATAATTTTTTGATCCTTTAGTACAGAAACTTGTACACCAAAAACATCTGAAATGTGTGTGGAAATGCTTGACTAGAATTTGACTTAATCAGTCCTATGACTGTGGGGGTTAATTATCATATGATTTTTCTGCCCCCATCTTTAGATGGAGTAAACTTTCTCCTCAAGGACTTTTTGTCATTCAAGAAATAGAACTTGAAAGAAGATAACAGAGGTTATTTTACAAACGGAGCAATACAGAGCAGCCTCATTTAGCAAGAGTTATAACAGGGCACAAAACTCCAGGGTCTGCATTATTTTGTATACATGACCTACATTACCTTTTGTACTGGGTAACTGTATACTAGCCTTATGGTTTTTTTTTTATCAGCACAAAGTACGATAAAATTTAGAACACAAAAATCTCCCATGGGCCTAATTTTAGTGCTATGTACACTGGTAAAATATAGATAATGCTAATTTTGTACCTTCAATTTATAATTAACTGTACATATAGTTTACTAGAAGACAAATTATAACCTAAACTTCATATAAGGTTTTTTAGATTAATATACTGCAATTTGGCAAGTGTCATGTGTGGGCTAACAGATTAGATACTCAAAGCAGTTGCAAAGTGAACTGTGTAATTCTTTTGATAACTTCTTCTATTTTTGACTGCCAGTATTTACTTTGCTAGTGACCATAAGGATGTTAGCTTGGTCTCAGAGAAATCACAAATACAAGGACGTATTTTATCTTATAGTACTAAAGTGTTATGGGTATATAGTTATCTGGAGTAAGACAAGAGGAAAGTTTATTTAAGTTGAAGATAATGCAAAATATTTTCAGTACTGTAGGGTTTAATCTGAGTTAGGCTATTATTGAAAATGTGACTATGATGTGTTTTTCATTTACCAGCACTGGCTCACAGAACTGGAAATTTTAGCAATGATCTTTGCAGCTGCCGTCCATGACTATGAACATACTGGGACCACAAACAATTTTCATATTCAGACCAGGTAAGTGATGCTGTCTCCTAAGAGTCATATCTGGAGTTTGCAGTTCATTCAGTTCATTGCTGAACTGTTTCATAACTCTCACTAATAGAGCCAGGAAGTAGCCAGGTCAGCCCTGGTTTTACAAATTGCTTCCTTGGCTTCTGTCCAGTAAATGGGATCAGTCACATGATCAAAAACTGGGGAAAAGTAATAAGATAGCTCCATAACATCTGAAATAATTGCATTTTGGAGCTGATGTGTCGAGAGAAAGTTTGAAAAGGTTCAGAACATGGACTTGAAACCCCCTCACACCTCCATTTGCTCACTTAAATTCTGATGCTACTGACTCAAAAACTTCTGCTGTATCCCCATAAAAATGCCTTGTCACTTACAGCAATGCGCTTACATTTTGTTTCTCTTTGTGTATTATACTCCCTCCCTGGTGCACAGGGACAAACTTTCAAGTACAGCTTTAGAAATACCTACCACAAGCTGTCTTCTAGCGTGTTTAGAGAGAAGCTGTGTTAGATATGAAAAAGAAATCTAGAAAGGAATCCAGTTTGAAAGTTAGGCTAGCTGTGTTCCTCTGCAGGTGCAGCATATAGCTGCTGGTCCTGTACAATAGCATATAGTTCTCTCCCTTAAAATATTTTCATTTCACCAAAGTAAAATCCCCGACTAATCCATTACTGAGTGAGAAATGGTACATCTAATACTTAACCTAGTACAAACCATCTTATTTTTATCTATCACTAAGCTATACAATGTTTTTAGTATCCTCAGTTGAGGAGTTTGCTTTAGCTGATCTTAAAAAAAAACAAAATCAGCACAGCACTGACATATTCTAACAAAACAGCTTAGTGCTAGAAATATTATCACTTTGAACACAAGTATCCTCACACTGGATCAATTTATATGGATCAATTTCCCAATGGTTACATTTAAATTAAATCTATAACATAGTTTTTTTTTTCTCCAAGATGTGGCTTTCAATAATGAAAAATGCTGCATTTACAGCTGAAATAAGGGCACAATCCTTTTCTCCTTCAGCATAGTCTAGCTAAAAATAAAATTCAGTTTGTAGTTCCAAGTTTATATTAGTTTTCTCTTTTTGTCCTTAATATTTTGCCATGAAGTTCTGCAAGAGTGGAAAACTAATTAAGCTGATAGCCTTTGAATTTTACTCATGCATACTTGCAAACAGGTATTTGTTATGTGACATAGCTCATTCTTCTCTCCTTGTGTAACTTGGCCCTGATGTGGCATCCCAGAATGTGATTCCAAGTGTTTTTTGCCTGAGGAAAACTGATGGAATGGCTGCCAAAATCATAGCAAATCCTAGCACTGCTTAAATGTAGTCATAAGGGGCTATGTTGATCAAAGTGTGCTTTGTAAACATCTGTGATTGGCATAACACAGATTTTCCCATGATTTTAGTTAGATTATGGATGTAAACATATTGATTATTTAGGCTGGCTATGGTTTGTTCCCTATGAATGTTTCAAATCCTGTTTTAATTATTTAGATTCCTTGGTAATATACATGACAAAATATGCTGTTGCTCAACAGACCAAAAGGTTGAATTTAGCTTGTTTATGTTAGAGTAAGCTGCACTGCTAAATCAACACACCTTTCTTCTAGTACAGACTTGTCACTGGACCAAAATGAAATACTAAGGAGTAGTTTTATCAGAACAGAATTGTAGCAGAGAGGTGGCTCCTGAGATTGCTTAGCAGGTCAGATCAGGTCCTGGGGAAACAAATTCCCCAAGAATTAATGATGTTTGAAGCTAAGTAGGATAAATCTGCACCACATCAAAATTTGTGAATGTCTCAGTGTAAATTTGCAATTGCACATTAGTCTTTGATTAAGAAGGAAAGGACACTATTAATTGTGCTAACATTATGGCATGAGTCTGTCCTTAGGAAGCATTTGAGTGCTTCCAAATTGCAGCTTAGCATATCTACCATCCCCCTGTAATGAGGCTCAAGGTTTCTCTGTTTATCTGAGAAAGGATGGTGGGTGAACACATTGCATTTTAAATGGTTGTAGTGTGTAAGTGTACTCTTGTAGCCTAATTAGAGCATTTCTGATGCTCTCTGATCCTGTCTACAGTCAAAAAGCTCAAAGATCTCACCAGTTTTTACCACAGTTAAGGTCATATCAATAAAACATCACACATTTTAAAATATGACTTTCCACAAACAATGCATACAATGGTATAATGATAATTTAAGATGGAAAATTTATTGGTATTTGATACAGTAGGTACAAATAAACATTGTTTGATACATCTATCTATGTATATATAGTCAATATATTTTATAGAGAACTCACAGTCCTGCCTTTCCCAGTGCCATCATTGGAACACTATTACAAAATGTGCCTCTTTTTCCCCACATTAGGTCAGATGTTGCTATATTGTACAATGATCGTTCTGTTCTTGAAAATCATCATGTAAGTGCTGCTTATAGACTCATGCAGGAAGAAGAGATGAACATCCTGGCTAATCTGAACAAAGATGACTGGAGGTAAGGCTTGCTGTGAC
Source organism: Thryothorus ludovicianus (assembly GCA_013397245.1). Taxonomy (NCBI): domain Eukaryota; kingdom Metazoa; phylum Chordata; class Aves; order Passeriformes; family Certhiidae; genus Thryothorus; species Thryothorus ludovicianus. The sequence goes on along the minus strand of VZTB01014216.1, from coordinate 12,018 downwards.
ATTCAAAAATACTTCCAGTATTTAAAAATAATAAAAACAACCAGGCTTTCCCTGTGGAGTCTATTTTAAGAGTTCAAATGACAGGAAGTTGAGAGTGGAAAGAGTAATGGATATTTGGAGCCTAGGGAATGCTGCTGTGGTATTAAGAAGTTCTGTTTGAGAGACTCAGTATAATTTTCCAAGCGAGGCTGTGCATTGATGAGGAGCATGCTGGAGTGTGTGGACAGAGTCTCAGGTGGAATAGCTCTTTAGGGAAACCACAATGCTGCCTGAGCTGGGTTCCCTTTGTCCAACATAATCAGTGGGTTTAAATCTCAGTGCAGAGTCACACTCTGCTGCCAGCTTGAGCACTGCTGCTCCTGGGATTTCAGCTTAGTCACGTCTTGGTTAAGCATTAAAAATGAATTGTGTGGACAGTTCAAAAACAATGGAGGCACGGAAGTGCTACAGAAATTTCTCTTTCTTCTTATTTCAGTGTAATTTCTGAAGAAAATTTGGCCAGCTGAGAAAAGAAATATCATAATTGATATATTGCAAATAATAAGAGCTGTAAGGCTAAAATTCAAGTGTTAGATTAAGACTCCCTCCATTATTAAAAAGGAAATGTTATCTTTTTATATCATTGATGGATACATATTGTATTTAAAATGTAAGTCTTCTATGTGTTTCTGTAAACACAGATTTTATTCAGTGGCCCTAAAACAACCCTTGCAGACAGGTGGACTGTGAAGTTCAGAGAAATGTGTTCCACTCTGAATGATGCTACCATGAATAACAAAGCTAAACTCTGCTTTATTTGTATTTTCACAAAATTATACATGTTTCTTTGAGGTCGTGTTGTTTCATATTGCATCCTTCCAAAGGATGCTCCTGAGTAGAAAGGGGCTGAAATTCTTTCACTGAATTTCAATCCAGAAGTGTTCCAAGGATGGCTTGAAAACACTTATGTTCATCCCAGTCCTGGCTTCTTCATCACAGGAGACCACCATAAATCAATGTAGTCAGGGAACCCCTGCAGCAACACACAGTGGCTCCAGCTGCTGGAAATCTGGCTGCCAGCTGGTACAGTTTATCCCTGTCATTCCCTTTTGTAAGACCACTGAGGAAAAGAGTAATAGGATGCAACCCAAATATTTGTGAATTGAAAGAGGAACCTGTGATTTCCAGGTTGTGATGTTCATATCTACTGCTCTGGTGGACTGCAAACAAAGGAAAGGGGGGAATGAGATGTGCTTCTTCACATTTCTGAAGCACACTCTTCATAGATTGTTTGGACAGGTCTTCTGGCAGTTCTTTGTCCAGTTCAGTTGTGGACTCTTTTCTCTAACTTCTGTTGCATTTTATTTCTCTGTGGTTTTTGAACCTGTGTTAAACTGCTCAATCACACATTGGCTCTGTTAATACTTCCTTTTCAATCTCTTCTCACTGTAGCCTGATTATGTTTCCCTAGAAGATCTTTAGTTTTGCAAATTTTATTTGTATGGAGTGGCTACACAGGTTCTGTTATATGCAGCCAGTTTGAAGCTGGTGAGATTTGACAACCAGAGAAAAGTAGAATTTATCATCTCTTTTGGGGCATAGTCTGTGAAATGTACAAGAAATGTATGAATTGACTAATAAGCTCAAGAAGCTAAACTAGGACATTCAGTTCTGTGTTTGGTCACTTAATTCAGCAATTACAGTCTGTACTTTGAAGCAAGCAGTGAATTCCAAAGTGCTGGTCTGTGCCAACCTGCACAACCTGTTGCAGTGTGATACTTCAATTTAGAGGGTCATTCATGGAAATGACAGTTTCCTGGTATTCATTTCTAATATCCAGAAATTCCTGTTACCCTGTCATTTCATTGATGCAATGATGGATCTGGTAGCCACTTAACAAAGGCTCTTCAATTTTCTTATTACTTGACTGAGCTTCTTGCATGTATACTGAAGTTCATGCTGTTAAACTAACAGTTTTGAAAGTAGCACTGAATCAAATTGGCAGTAAATTGAAATGATAATCTGTTCAACTTTTTAATGTACTTCCTGGCACTGATTAATTTCTTTACTTCTGTCATATCTATTTTCTTTAGTTGCAGCAATTTCATTTTTCAAAAATTTAACACTGCTGACTATTTAAACTGAGATTCTGCTAATTATTCTAGCAAGATGAAGCAAAATGACTGAAATTACTTTATAGTATTCCATTTTTTCTTCTACATGTTAACTTTAAGAAGATGTGCTAATGAACTGCCAGCTTCAATTAAGTCAAAAACTTAGTCTTCTGGTCTGAGCTGGGGATCACTGCCAGCATTCTGAGGATGATGTCCTTTGTGGATAATGCATGTGACATTCATAGCAATTTTTCAGTCTTGACTCTGAAAATTGTTTCCAGTGTTTGATATTGTCTTGTTTTTTTCACTTAGTGCCCTTAAATAACTAAAGAGGGATCTTTGTTTGCCCCCCTTTCTCCATTGGTTTCCAGTGTTCCAGCAGCCCGTGTGTGATGTCATTGTGGTGCTGGGGCAGTACTAATGTCTCAAAGCATCCCAGTCATAAGTCATACAGTGACATATTAATGATAATCAGTGCCTGATTATACAAAAAAGGGACAAATAAAACAGTATGTATTATATATAATGCAGAATGAACATTCTTTCACAAAGTCTCTTGAGATTCTTCTGTCTGAGGATTCCTATGACTTGAAGATGAGGCTTATGTCTTCAGTTCCCACCTTGCTTGCCACATCTTAGTCTGTTCCTGCATTTTTTGATTAGTTTCCAGCTTACTAAATGTCTTTATTGTGGACAAATCGACGTAAAACTAGTTTCTATTAATTGGGTAACTACTTTTTCAAGAAATTCATGTGCCGCTCCTTGTCTCTTTACTACAGCATTGTTGATGTAATTTTTCCACATAGTCCTGCATCTATGTTTTTTTACAATACCTATCCATAGAATTTCTGGCTGTGGGAGGTTTGAGAAAGGATGCCAGCACAGACCTGACAGTTTGCTTAAGTAAAGGGGAGATGGTTGACTCAAACCCAGTAACTTCTGATTTTGGGCCTGAAAGATTGCCATGTGCTGTACATGAATATTGTTACCTCTTCCCTTCATTGTATGATGACATCTCCGTGTCTTCTTGCCTTGGTAGCTGGTACCTGTATTACCCTGAGCCTTGCACTGGGGACTGCCTAGTGAGGATCAGGAGAGATTTCTGTCCACCTGTGAGACCAGCTGAGATCTCCCATGACGTGGGAGTTGAGACAGTCTTTTTTCCCTAGGAAGCAATTTGGTGATGGGATCAGTCCAAGATTAACCCTCTGTGCAATGATAACAGATGAACAATTTGTATCTCCTGTAGAGCTTTGCCTACAATTTCCCCATCAGGTTTCAATTTCCTATCCCCTACTTATGGTGGATAAGAGCACAGGCAGGTATCAACTTCGGGAGTCTCTCTTTTGCTGTTAAGAAGATTTTTAGTGGCATGAAACCTTAAGAAGTGTGAGACAGGACAGAGCTAAACTGTTTGATCCTTATTCAGGTGTGGTAGGCAAGAATTAGGGTTTTTATCTGCTGCCATGGCAATATGAATAAACTGAAAGCGTGTTTTTTCTTCTCTCTGTGTGTCTTACATGGTAGGGGTGAGGTGTCTTGTGAGTAGGGGGTGAACTTATTTCTGATTACTCTATAAAGTTCAGACACTGAATGTTCCTAAGAAAATCTCCTATTGGAAAGAGAAGTGATAATTATCTCAGTCTTAAAAACAACAGGATTTAACAATGTGGAGCCCTCATTTCTCTTGAAGTGTTAACTGGGTTTTTTTGTTTGTTTTGCTTGTATTTTCTTAATGGGTTTGACTGTTTTTGAAGGGTACACTTTCAAAGCAATGTGAAGGAGGAACAGTTGGGAGGCAAAATAATTAGTATCTTATTATGAGGTCAGATAAGGTAAGGCATTTTCTAAACATAAGTTGCTATGGCTGCATATTATTGAGTAGAAGTGAGAGCATTGAGTCTTTATCCAGTTGCATTAAAGCAAATCAGGAATAGATACATGAAAATCAGGGACAAATATCTGCTTAAATATGTAGTTAATTGGGATCAAAAGAAGTCTTGATAATCTTTATAACAATGTATAATAATAACCCCAAAGAAAAGTGCAAATTACCTCTTTAAAGCATAGTCCTTTGAGAAAACCTTCATATTTTTTTGATTTACTTAAATCAAACATATGAATACAATAGGAAAGATCAGTGAGAATGACTAAAGTAGGATTTTACTGTTGTATTTGATACTTGGGCGTCCTTAAGATTGGGGCTGTGCTCATATGTGGTATAGGATGAAAGGTTTAATATGGTAAATTCCCCATATACATATAAGCAGCACTTTTCCTCCAAGGCCATTTAAAAAGCATATAAATAAAGACCCACTAGATTCCTACATGGCCTATATATGATCCTTCTACATCAAGGAGATAGAATTTTCTAAGTCAGTAATTATACTTGACAAAATTAATTTAATTTTCTATTCAAAATCAGAATAAAGTTTCTTAAATAATTCATGTTTTATTAGATTCATATTGATTTAATAGAAAGGTGATGGACAAGCCAACATCTCTAATCATAATGTCAAGACAGAGATAACTTATTGATCCCAGACTTGTTCTGATTCATTAAAAAGGTGCTACAATACTTTTAGAATGAATGCTACTTTGTCATAATGATCTTATATTGGTGTAATGTTGATAGTATTTCAGATGTAATAGTATTTCAGATGTAATACCTCAAGCTCTTCTGTTTCCTCTCACTCCTCTGAGTGTTTCCACCGCCTTCTTCCTAGGTTTAGTGTTATGCACACTTTTCACTAATATGAGGGCAGTAATAATGTACCCTGTTGTGTGCTGGTAAACCCAGAGAACAACTTGTTTTTTGAATACTGTACTGCTGGAAAAAATAAGGAATTACTTATTATGGGTGAGAGAACTGCATGTAATATTAGTTTATGCACTAGGAAATAAGATTTACAAAACAGTGTGACTCTGAAATAATGACTGCAGAGTACATTTTCTGAGGTACATTGCTTTCACAGAATCCCTTTAGGATACAATGTTCAAGTTGTTAATAATTTATTTAAATGCTTTTTAAAACGTAATAAAACCCATGATGTTGTTTTGAAAGTTATAAATTAACTAATGCTGCTTAAAAAAATGTACCATACATAGAATAAATGAATTTTAACCAGTCATTTTGCTTTTAATTATTCTCAGGGAGTTGCGTAGCTTGGTCATTGAGATGGTCTTGTCTACAGATATGTCGGGTCATTTTCAACAAATTAAAACAATGCGCCACACTCTACAGCAAGCACAGGGGTACGTCATTTTCCATTCTGTTCATTATCTGTAGTCTTTCAATGAGCTCATATTCAAGAAAAGAATTTAAATAGTTGCTTTTGTTTTGAGATAATTGGAGCATGTCCTTGAATTGACAGGGTAGACAAAGCCAAAGCCATGTCTTTGATTCTACATGCAGCAGACATAAGCCATCCAGCAAAATCCTGGGAACTGCACTACCGGTGGACCATGGCCCTGATGGAAGAATTCTTTCGACAGGTGCCATTTTTAAAATCCTTTAATAAATCTAGTTCAAGAAGCAATGGTTACATGATTGAATATTTTCCTAAGTCTACCAGCACGGTTGCTGTTGGTTGTGATTGAGAAGCATAGTCAGTAGTATATATTCTTTATTCTTCACGCATACCACTGACATTAATTCAACTTTTATGTGTGTGAATAAGACAAAATGGTTATAGCTCTCTATCTATTTCAGCTGATAGATCTGAGTGTTCTGAGTGTTGTAGTGGTTTCTTTTTTCTTTGAATTATAATATAACTTGTCAAGCTGTTTTCATTCTGTAGACTGAGATTTATATGTGCTTTGAATTATAAAGAAGCACTAGAAGGGTAGGATGAGAGAAAATAGGAAGAATTCATGTTCAGCAAAGAAGGCAAAAAGTTGTCTCCATTCCACATTTCAGAAAGCCCTTCTATTTCTTTTCCTTGCTAGTATTTGCCATGCATATGCCACATAGATCCGAAGGTGTTACTTTCATAACAGCCTGCTCCAAAGCCAGAGGTTAAACAGTACCATCCTGTTAATGCTGTGACCATACAGCCTAAACTGAAAGTGGAGACACACCATCGTGAAAGCCTTTTCATTTCTGTGAGGTACTGAATTTCAAGAGAAATACCAGTAGATGTTGGTGTCACCACTGTAATTTTTTGACTCACCTCAGAGGGTGAAACAAAAAACATTTCTCCAGAGGGAAAATACTGTCCCCGTAATCAACATTTGTGACCATGTACATTTCAGCATAACAGTTACTGAACTACAATTGATAATAAAAGTCCAGTTTAGGTATGACAATTTCTAGAGTTATGCACAGATGATAAAAGGGGTTAATACAGATCAGGGAACAGCGTATGTCTTGCTCAGCTTGATTGTCTTAATTTTTCTATATGTTGATGTTTTGAAATCAGAAGAGTCACACTGGAAAAAGGAACCAGAGAATAAAAAAGAAAATATGTTAAACCATGAGGTTGTTAGACCCATCTGCTGTATAAAGTTCCAGCTCAGGTCCTAGAGATTCTTCACATAAGTTCTCAGTGGGGAGCATCAGGGCATCCTTGACTCTGGGCTTTGCACTGGGAGGCACACTGGAGAGCTGGTGCCTAAATATAAATAATGAATGGAATGAGTTTTGTGGAAATAATGAGCAGTCATGGGTTTGTGTCTGCTTCTGTTAAGGGACATTTTGAGGATTTTGAACTTGAGAGCAAAAAGGAGGAGCAGATTGGCCAAGAAAAAGGTCATAAAATGACAACTGCAATAACATTTTAGTCACAAAAGAGGCAGACTAGGCAGGGCCCATGGGACAGTGAGGCAATCTGTCCAGCCAAGTGTGGGTAGTGTGAGCAGTAAACAGTACCACACTGCTCCCTGAATGCACAGGACCAACTAATGTTTTAGTTATTCCTTTATCTCTTCATTAGAAGAAGTAACTGGATCCCAAAGAAGCTGCTCAAAAACTCGAGAATGCACTTAACAGTAGAACAAGTGAAAATGTGTATGTGTATGCAACTCAGCAGTATAAAATACAAAAGTCTTCCAAGCTGCAGGAGAGTGTGTCAGAAACAGAATTATTTCCATGTACTGCTAAGGACAGAGTGTGTGGAGTAGTTCCAGCACTTTTAAAGTGTGATGGAATATCAGCACACATACAAATACACTGAGCAGTGCAGACACAGTAGGTCTCCTGCGTCCCAGATGCACTGGCATGTTGTGCATCCTCTGGTCTGTTGACCTGAGCCTGTGTGATATAAATCCCCAGGATCTCCAAATCTGTGCTAGCCAAGATGAAATAGTCCAAATGTGTATAAAACCCCTTAATTCCTCTTTCCTTTAAAGGTAGTAAATCAACTACTTCAGTGCCTTGCAGGAAAAGCAGTAGATTCTGAAACAGCTGATGCAAATCCAATGCTTTCACAGACAGCTTTCAAAGTAATGAGCACCAGCAAGAAAATGAACATTCACCTTGACAAAAACTTTGTTAACTATAGCTAATGGTTAAAATATGTGCCAGTGTTAACTTCAGGGGAAAAAGCCCAAGAACACTTTAGGTTTAAAAGCAACAGCTACAGAAAGTATAGTGCAATACCATGGAAAATCTGAGTTACTTGTTTAAAATAAAAGTACAGCCACCCATCTCAAATCCTTAAAAGTAAAGAAATGCATAGTTCAAGTAACTCAAAGAAGTACCACAGTGCCTATAGCACTCTACTCTCAGTCTGAATAGACCCAGAGACACTAAAAGAGAGTTAAAAGTGAGTCCAGGGCCTGGACAAAGAAATTTTTTTACTGTTTGATTTGTATCTTGCTTTTAAATATCATTAAATTCTAATGATGGGTTTAAATATCAGTGCTGTGTCTATTATTGAAATTTACAGTAGTCTTAGACTTGATGACACTTAAGTATTAATTAATATGTTGATTGCAAAGTAATTCATAATTGGAGTAAAGAGCTACTTGAAAACAAAAAAAAGTCCAAACTCATCCATTAGTAGTGTGGAATTTTCTCTTGTTTAATACCCTTAGATGAGAAGATTGCAAAATTAATATTACTTTAGAAATCCTGTACTCAACCATGGCTGAAATAGTTAGAACTACCCCAGTTTATGTGATGTTACAATCTAGCCTCTGTATTTACATGAAGATGCCACTCCCACTGCTCCTAGTAGCAAGTGTTCTTCCACACTCTGAGTTCAAATAATTAACACTTGAATATAAAATTTAATGGCCTAAGTGATAAAGCTCACCACTTGCACATGAAATGCAATCTGCGAGCTGCATCTGTTCCTGTGGCTAGATTGGTTTTACTGCTTTTATGGTTCTAAACCTTTTCCAAATATACTTCAATGATCCATGATAAAAAGACTAAGGAAGGTTGATAGTGCCCCCTTCATCCATCAGTTTCTGTTTTCCCAGTTTTCCTTGGGATAATGGTATGTTCATGTAGTGAACTGAATGATCCCCACTGAATGATCATCTGACAGCACTCTCCATGACAAATATATAGGTTTATTTGATTTGCAAGGCTAGGTTTTCCTATATCTATAATGTCAGTGCTTCTGGCAGCCGGGTTTGTCCGGCATCACAAATTAGAACCCCCTTTGAAAGATGTCTCTTCAGGGTTTTTTTTGTGCCACTGGACTTTCTTTTTGGGATTTTGCAAATCAGTTTGTCTACCATGCTGAAAACGGAGATACACCCTCCTGTCTGCTAAGACTGTTGCAGCAAAAGAGACTCTTCTAATCTGCTAAGTGCTGACAAAATTTCAGAGCTAGGCTGTACAAATCGTCCTTGGAACGAAACTGAATTTGTATTTTTTGTGGCATCAGCAGCTTAGAGACATGCCTGCTAGTGAGAGTAAGTTCAATTCAGTTCATACACTCGATCTGAGTGCATCCATTGAAGGATTTTTACATGCTGGATGAACCAATGTAATAGAGGGAAACACTCAGCATTTGGCACACTATTATAAACATGTGTAAGTATCTTTAGTCCCATTACATCTGGAATCAGCAGAACTAAATTCTGAAGACAAGGATTTCATATATTTTAAATCTCATTGGCAGATGCCGTGCTGTTGAGGAGAACTTGATTGCAGTAAGTTTCTTTATATAAAAGTTACCAAAAGAAAGTCAGAATTTAGACTTTTAATCAAAATATGAAGATTTGAAGGTTTGTCTCTGACATGTTTTTATGTAGGAATGTAAATTAATGAAGTGATTTATACTAAGAATATTCAGATTCCTTTGTCTCTCTGTCCCTTTATCAAATATATGCTTATAATATTAAATATTATTGTTTACAGGGAGACAAGGAGGCTGCTTTAGGTCTTCAATTTTCCCCACTTTGTGACCGCAAGTCCACTTTGGTAGCTCAGTCTCAAATAGGTAATGACAAACTGTGATTTTTCTTTCTTTTTGTCTGTGTAGGAGCATGTAAATTCACAAGGATTTGTGAATTTACCCATTTTGAATTTTAAATGTTCAAAATTCCATAGTGTGGAAGGTATTTCTTTGCACCTATCTGTTCACCAAACTTGTGTGCTTTTGCAGCGGAATGGTGCTCAAAAGAACATGATGTAATTTCACCATATGTGAAGGAGGGGTAGGAGAGGGATTAACCAAGGTAATGGACATGAGCCCAGTTCTACTGTACACACTTTAGAGTCTGGCTCATAATCATGTCCTCAAACTGCTTGTCTCTTGCTCAAGAGCTCACAGGTCTGTCTCTATGATAATCTGAAAGCACCAGTTTGTAGATGCATCTCAACTTAAAGCTAATTAATAAATCAGCTCTCTGGACTGCAAGAAATCCTGTCTGTCTCAGGGTCAAACTACAGAGGGTCAAGCCTCCCTGGGTTGACAAGGACCACTGCATTCTGTCACTTTATGTATCCTCTATTCAGTTTCACTGGGAGTTTGAAGCCAATGTGCTTGAGCATCATACCTACTGCAGGAGAGAAGCTGGAGCCTAGACTAAACCCCTGTTGCTCACCTTCACTCTGTGTTGCATGGTTAGAGCATGAAGACATCTGGAAATCACTGCTAGCTCATGTTTTAACATATTTTTTTCTGTTAAGTGCTCAGTAGAGAATAATGCTTCATTCTCTCACTGTGTCATTCCATACCGTGATGAGCACTTTAGAATGTAAAAGACATTGTTCAGAGCTGACATCTCAGAACTGTGGGATGAATGCTGTCTCCTAAGGATATTACTTGTTCTCTTCACTGATTTGACAGAACCCTCCTACACACTGTGAAATAACACTTTACCTCCACAGAATAATAAACAGCAATTTGAAATATTAACTCCTTGGCAAGAAGCTCTGAATGGTAAAAGAGACAGCACGACTTGTAGCACTCTGGCTCAACAGTAGCTTCCCTTCTATTCAATAATTAATACTCATTTCAAATGGTAGGTCTGTTCTGCAGTGCATAAAATTTACAAGAAAAAAGAATGAAAAGCTGTAATTATTAATATCCACTTATATCTATACAGCTTCAGGTGTTTTTTGTTTTAATTGAGCTTTTTTTCCCAAGATAATACTGGTGGTATCTAGTATATTGGATTGGGACTACAGTTAGAAAATCAGCCCAATAGCAAGCATTAATTTTTAGATTTGAGACTTGTGGAAATACAAAACCTGCTTTTCTCTCTTTGTCTTCTTTAGGTTTTATTGATTTCATAGTAGAACCAACATTTTCTCTTCTTACTGATTCAATGGAGAAAATTGTTATGCCTCTTATAGAGGAAGCGACAAAATCTGAAAGTCCTGCATTTGGGACCCCCAGGTAGGAATACAGTGCTTTGTTATTGAACTAACATAAGCTCACATGATAATCAGAATAACGTGATTCTCAGAGTTCTGTCGGTTATTTGAAGTTGGGGAGGTAGCAAACAGCTGTGCAGTATTGCCACCCTGTGGGGCTGCATTGTATTTGCAGTGTGCTATTCTACCCCATTGACTGAACAATTGTACATATAAAAAAGGCAAAACCTCAATAATTATCAGAATAAACACATACAAACCATGAAATTTATTTGTACAATTTTTAATATAATATTTGCAGTAGGTTATTGAAGTTACTGTACCTATAAGGCAGAGTAGCTACGGCATTGTAATCCGAGTGACTCCTTTGTGAAAGAATTGTTGAAGAATCAGATATTGCCTTTACAAATACTGCCTCTATTATCATATTTTAACTTAATTTTAAAGTAGTAATTCGAGCATTCACTGAGGTTACTAAATTATAACTCTGCAAGGTAATTTTTCATTTTCTGGGCCTTAGATTTCAGTAACAAAAGAGTAAACCTATCTTTTTCCTATGTTTTGCTACTAGAAGCAAGTAGAAGTTGCTAGAAGTAGGCATTTAGTGTTTTGGGAAACAATGCTCAGCTAAGGTGTCATTTATTACAAATTTGTTTACACACTACTTCACAAATGAGTGATTAGTAGCTGCAAATGATTAGCAGCTTCAGGCTTCATTTTTGGTTGATGCTCATGACTGAATGGCAAATGAAAAAAGACTAATGATTCAGCAAAACTTCTTCGTGTGAGATGGAGGATGAAGGCTTTTTTTTTTTGTATGTAATCAAGTGCCACGCTTATGAGGAGAGTGGAGAG
>VZTB01014215.1:363118-431381 GCA_013397245.1 Thryothorus ludovicianus | reverse complement strand
ATGAATGAAAGAACGACAGAATGGGAAAATACAAAAAGAACTAATGAAAGAGCGAGAGATCGAGAAAATGGGCAAAAGAACAAATGAAAGAAGATCCAATGAAAGAGCAATAGAATGAGAAAATGAAAAAAGAATGAATGAAAGGAAGAATGAGAGAATGAGAAAATAAAAAAGAATGAATGAAAGAAGAATGAGGGAATGAGAAAATGAAAAAAGGAGAGCAATAGAATGAGAAAATGAAAAAAGAATGAATGAAAGGAAAGAACAAGAGAATGAGAAAATGAAAAAAGAACGAATGAAGGGAAGAACGACAGAACAAGAAAATGAAAAAAGAATGAATGAAAGACAGAACGAGAAATGTAAAAAAAGAACTAATGGAAGGAAGAATGACAGAATGAGAAAACTAGAAAGCAGCAACTCCATTGACATTCTAAATTCCAAATACTTTTTTTTTTTAATTTTTCTTCCTCCAGGATGTGCTTAATTCATTATCCATGGGAGCAGGGAAAGGAAGGGCCAGCGTCTTCACTTTTCATACCCTGAAATATATTGACATACTTCTTTCAGATATCTACAAGCATCTGAAAGTTACATCGCTCCATCTGCACGTGAGAAACAGGACTAACACACAAGTGGCTAGCTGAGTTCTCAACAAATGGGAACTAATTTGAAAAGAGAAGAGCTAGTTTTGCCAAATGTTCCTTCTTTTCCAGTGGGTCTGAAGGAATCCTTCACTAGCACAGTGTACTGAAAAAGGTCTTGGGTTTCCTCAAGTGAGGAGCCAAGCCAGCCATAACCATACACATATGGAAGACGGATGCAACCAGCAGATTCTAAGCCTTGTAATAGTTTGTTTCAGATCAGCTCTGTTAAGAATTACAGTAAATTTCCAAGCATTTAGTTCAGAGGCAATTTATGGAAAACAAAAAGAGCCCTCAAAGCAATCCAAACACAGTTTGAAGAACTAGGAACTGTTTTTCACTCCCTGATTTGAGCTTGGTCTCCTGCTAAAGTCCTCTACTCTTTGATCAGGGTATTGCACATAGTATATGTGTGCTAAAGTTTAAAACACTCTTACCTACATTTTCTTACCAGTGGCTTCTTACCAGAACTCTTAGTCCATAGACAACTGATTTGCATTGCTACTCCTGAATTGACAAATCACATAGGGATTGCACAAAATTGCTGAAGCACAAAGGAAAAAAACCCCCACACAAATCATTCTTCCATGCTACAGTTGACAATAACTCATCAAGAAAACAATAAATATTCTGAAAATAAATATGAAAAAGCTATAGAAGCAGCTTAAAACTAATTCATTATTCCTTTGCTTGGGCTATAAACATATCATTGGCATGATATGAGCAGAGACTGCAGAAGTCCTTATATTGACAGCAAAAGGAAGAGCTCCATAGGGATACAGGACAACTATTGGCAGTGTTATAGATTTTAATTCCATTAATAGTTCAATGACTCATAATTCATGAGAGAGCTTATAGTGAGTGATGGTCATCCCTATTTCCCTTCCATAACAGAAGAAAATTCTATTATAATGCTGCCCAGCTGCACTACTCACTTTCTATTTATAGCCTACTGTATTTCAAAAATGTAGCTGAAAGTTCAGTTTTCATGTTTAATAAAGGACTTTTTTCCCCATAGCAAATAATAGCTAAGTAGTGGATGCATTTTGATGTTTTTTTACAAATAACAAGAAAATCCTGTCTTCTTAGAGCTCTTTTGTAGTATTTTCTCTTCCCTGGTTTCTTTCTACCTCTTTTTTTTTTCTTAAGCAGCTACATATAGGATTGTAGTTTTGCAACAAGCTAAAGAAAGATATAAAGAGAAAAAGAGAAGTACCAGTACATGACTCCTCAGCAAAGAAAAAAATCTTTATGATTTAAAACTGATGACACTGCGGGAGGCAAGAAATTATATGCACCCAAGAAATTGTGTCATGCTAGGAAAATGGAGAAAAAGACACAGAAGGATGAAGTATCAAGGCATCTTAAGCTGTAAAAGTGAAAGGATGAGGTAAGTAGGGTTCATGCCTAAACCCAGAATGTGCATTAAATCCACTATGTGCATTTTTTTTAAATTCGGTCAAAGATTTTCTTTGTGAATAAGTATAAATAAAAATGTAAAGCAAAGTAAAGCAAGAAAACATTCTAAGCTTCTAAAATCACCAGTCCTTGTCTCCCTGCTATTTTTGAGCTTATTTTTCATATCTGAGAAAAACTCAGATGAGAACAGGGAGAGCGACCTCCCTTTCAAACACTGCAATCAAGTAAAAAGTATCTGATCTGCAGAACCCTGGCTTTCCTCTTTGCTTGCTTGCTGTAGATCTCATTTGTTTACTCTCACAGACAAGTTTTAGACTGTTTTTTCCCATATAATGAGATAGCCATTTTTGAATATGTCCACCTTGAAGGTCAAAAGGTTTTTTAGGTTTCATGAATTTCTTGTTCTTCCCACTGACAGACAACATGCTGTAAACCCCTTGTTTTCTTTCAGCTATTGACATATTTAAAAGAGGGGCAAAGGGAGAAGAAATGTGAAAACCTACATCTTACCTGGAGTTCTGCTACTGTATTCTTATGCAAACTTTGTCACTCAATTTTCCTCATGTGGCTTGATTCCAATGTGCAAAATGGGGAGAAAGTGCTGCTACCCTCTACCCCTTGCCCTTTCTCTACCATCTGCTTTATTTCGTAGCACAGATAGATCATAGAAGTTACAAGGACTGATAGTAATTGTCCATATTTGGGTCAATGTTATTTAATACCTTCATTAGTGACAGGGATGAAGGGATCAACAGCTCCCTCAGTGAGTTTGCAGGTGACACTGAGTTGAGTGGTGCAGTTGTCACACCTGGAGCACAGGATGCCATCCAGAGGGACCTGGACAGGCTTGAGCAGTGGGCCTGTGGGAATCTCATGAGGTTTGACAAGGCCAAGTGCAAGGGGCTGCACCTGGATGGGGACAAACCCTGGCACCAGCACAGGCTGGGGATGGGATCAGAGCAGCCCTGCTGAGGTCTCCTGGTGGAAGAGAGGCTGGACATGACCCAGAAAGCCAAGGCTGGACATAGCCCAGAAAGCTAAATACATCCTTGGCTGTATCAAAAGAGACATGATTAGAGACAGTCACGGGAGGTGATTCTGCCCCTACTCTGCCCCTCCAGTCTGGAGAGACCTCACCTGCAGTGCTGCACCCAGGTTTGGGGTTCCTACCACAGGGAGGATATTGACCTGCTGGGGTGAGTCCAGAGAAGATCCAACAAGATGATCAGAGGGGTGAAGCACCTCTCCTACAGGGAAAGGCTGAGAGAATTGGAATTGTTCAGCCAGGAAAAGAGGAGACTTCAGGATAACTTAAGTGGCCTTCCAGAACCTGAAGGGAACTTACAGGAAAGACTGGACAAGACTATTTACAAAGGGCATGTAGTGACAGGACAAAGGGGAATGGCTTGAAAACTGAGATTAGGTGTAAATCAGAAGTTAGGAAGAATTTTGCATGATGGTGGTGAGGCTCTGGAAGAGGTTGCCCAGAGAAGCTGTGGATGCCCATTCCTGGAAGTGTTCAAGGCCAGGTTGGACAGAGCTCTGAGCAACTTGGTATAGGGAAAAATGTCCCTGTCAATGGCAGGGGAGCTGGAACTAGATGATCTTAAAAGTCCCTTCTAATCTAAACCATTTTATGTTTTTGTGATTGAAGTCTTGTATTATTTGTTTCAGACAGATGTCACAATGTAGACCACAAGTGTTTTTTGTAGAAGTATAATAGCCCCTGTACAGTTCTGCTGCCCTCTAAGGATGTTTGATTGTTATGGATACTTGAAATACTAGTTTGATATAGCACCAGCACCTATCATTAACTTCATATTATTACACATTTTCAAGAAATGTACTTGGAGAAAGAGCAGGAAGTTGCTTTGTACACAAACATGACAAGTTTCAGAATCTCACAAACAGCTTATCTATACCATATATATCAAGTTTGCAACCCATCCATTAGCTGCACCTGTCTATTTCTCTGTAATCTTAATTAACACTTATTAACACAGATCATTCCTTGCAGGAAAGGCACATTCTCCAGGGGTTAGCTGAACACAGTTTCTGAGACTGTTAATCATGTATTATTTTTCTGCTTTGAACTTCCTCTTAATAGTAAATATAAAGAATTGGCTTTTACTAGAACATAGCTGAAGTTTGCTGAAATTATCAATTATAATAACAACTGAAATGACAATACTTAATGATTTGCTAGTTTTTTATCAGTACTGAGGAATATGCAGTATTATTTCTCTTTTCAGCAACAATCCTTTCTGATTCTAAACTTGGACTGTAAACATCCCAGATTCAGGTTTCTATGCCTAGTTCTGAATAAAAACCTTCAGATCTATTAATTTTTTCCATGAGGGAAAAAACCTCAGGGAGAAGAGGGTCAGCAGAAACTCTTGTGCTGTATTTTCTGGTACTCTCTGTAAAGGATTTTCCAAATTCTTTTGAGCAGGAGAATAAATTTTAACCACTTTATACCCTTCATACTAATGAATGGAGAATGTTCAGGCAAGACAAAGGGAACACAAATGCTATGTTGGATTTGCATGGCCAGGTTTCGTAAGGCAGAGAGGCAGCAGCAGTAGCTGCTGTGAGAAGCTGCCAGAAGCTTCCCTCACGTCTGAGAGAGCCAATGCCAGCCACCTCCACAATGGACCTGCCCCTGGCCAAGCCCAAGCTGGGATAGTGTATTTAAGAAAGGGGAAAAGGTACAGCACAGTTACTGTATAGCTATTGTATAGCTTATCAACAGAACAGAAGGTGGAAAGAGGATGGCTCCTAACCTCATGATTTATGTATGGCTTATCAAGAGGAGTACAGGAACAAAAATACAGGAACCAAAAGCACACCGCTTTAGAGCAGCCAAATGAGATTTTTCAGAAAATTTCTAGGAATATCAGATTTGACAGTACAAATTAGTCATGCTCTGTGAGTGAGGCTATTTCTCCTATTTATCTCCAGTTAGGAACAGATACAGATATTACGCCTATGCAACACATTAGAAAACTACATTGACCAGAAGCATATAAGCAGTGCTGAAGTCCAAATTCCTAGAATTACTGTTCTGAGAAACTATTTCTTTGAAACTGAGGCAAGTAAAAAAAAAAAAATATATATATATAATATATATACAATTTCCAAGTTCTGAAAGGACTCAGTGACACCACCAAGGTATTGGGTTAGCTAGTTCATGGGAGCATAGTTCACTATCTGAGTCATTGCTCTTATGCACATACACTACCTAAGTAGCTACTACAGTAGCTCAGAAGGTTAAATTTAACATGAAAATTATAGCAAATGGACTGTGCAAATTATTATGTTGATTTTAGTCTACTCCTTACAAGTTACTGTTTAAATTTCAAAAGCCACCTTGTATTTTAAAAGCATTAAAAATTTTTGCAACCACAAGGAAAGCAGTAATGTTATCAATCAGATGACTGATACACTGGTATGGTTTTGTAAGGAAATACCTCATACAGTCATATCCTGCTAACCCCTCCTCAAGTCACTAAAAAATTCGTCCTGAGGATGCTGGTTTCACATTGCATAACTGTTGTTCAGTGATAGGACTGCAGAACACAAATTATAAATTCAAAATTTTTTATTAGTGTTCTGTATCAACTTACAGAAAATTAATCATAGTGACATATTAATCTAAGTTAGAACTAGCTGTTATGCTTAATGAAGACATAGAAGTTGATGTTACAGGATTCTTCCCGTAAGTTTGCTCATGATTCTATCTGCTTTTCCTATGGGCAACTCTAAACACACTAGTTATATGCATTACCTCAATAAACCAAGGCTAGCTCAAACACCGTTCTAGCTTTTGAAATAAGTAGCTGACATGCAACATAGCCACCTTTGAGAAGAGCAAGGCTGTAATACACCTACTCATTACTCAGACTGTGCAAGCTGAGTAGTGACTTCATGTAGCAGAGATGCAAGTTATAAAGCATGTTTCACATCCTCAGCAAAACCATGACATTATTTTTCCTGTCTCTTTTTGATGAAATGGAAACCACAGAGATATTAATTAAATGCAGGCGTAATTCAGAAGTGTTTTAATTTCAGAGATTCAGCTCCCAAGGATAAAAAGCACAGCTAGATATTTACTGCTAAAGTTTAATTTAAGCTTGCTCAAACAGTGTGTTGTGTTTTCATCTATCTTTAAGCTATGGCTGGAAAGGTGAAACCTCTGAACCCAACATGCCACATATCCAATTTTCAACAGGGCGGGAAGATAGGAGACTTGGCAAGGAAATGGATAGCACTTGGAAGCATTCAAAGAAGAAAAAATGGCAGTGATTCCCCAAGGCTATGGCAACAAAGTCCAGCAATGAGCTGGACCTGTAGTTCCAGCATCTCTCCTTACTCACCTCTTCCCAGTGCCCTGGGCAATTTTTTTTTTTTTTTGCCTGCACAAAAGGGATATTTTATAATACACCACAAACTTTGAAAATTACTGTCATTGAAATGCCAGACTTCAGTGACTTCAAAGACCTGACTTTCAGAATATAATGGATTCCTATGGCACACTGACATCTATTAAAATGTTTTATGCTGCAAGTCGTGCTTAAGAACTATTTGTTTTCCAGACTCTATATAGTAGCTCAACTTCCTCTTATTTCCATGAATTGAAGTCAGATCTTGAACGTAAATAAAACATTCTCCAACAAAAGTGTCCTTTAAGTTTCAAACTTAGGAGCCTGAATGCTCAAGACACCAAATTCCAAACAAGTCAAGTGGACTATGAAAATGAATAAAATAGGGCAGGTGTCCCTTGTTCCTATAACTCTTGCTTTGGACAGTCCGTGCCTGTGCTGTCTTGATGTTTTTTCCACTTCTCTATCTCCCTTCTTTTGTTTGTTCCTCCACTAAACCCCCCAGAATTCCCTTAAGGGTTTCAGAGAATGAAAATATTAACCCTAATAGGACTTCTGCTCAAAGTTTGTTGTTATACTCATCTACCCCAGGACACAACTGCTAGACCGTGAAGGGCATACCTCTTACACTAGCTTTGTGCAGTACCTTGCATACTTATACCACAAATTTGAGCCCTTTGGCATTATTGTTATAAATCCCAATCTGCTATCAGTAATTTAAAACTGAGCAAATGGCAGATTCTTGAGTTGCTAAGATAGTTTTGACTGTGATATTTTCACAGCTTATGGATACTGTAGCCAAGAATTCTTAAGAATTCTGCCAAAAGTAATTTTGGTTCTCAAAGCCTTGGTTCAAACTCTGTAGGCTTCAAATACCATTTGCATCACAGCTTTACCTTCAGAGCCTACCTGGCCACAAGATGATTGTGGTTGTTTTAACTGATCAGGACCTTAAATGAAATGGAAGCAGTTCTCTTGTCATGCTAAAAGTATTAAAACACTTCACATTTACAAACTCAGCCAAGTTAACCATCTCTCTGGTTACTTTGACAATACCAATACAGTATTTTTCCTAATAACAGGGAAATCATAATTAGATGATTTTCACAAGCTTTCTTTGAAATAGGAGTAATGATAGCTTTTAACAATCTGAGGTTTGTTATAATTAGGGGCTGTGCACATGAACAAGTTAATTGGAATTTGCTGAGAAGAGTAATAGTCATGCATATTAATTATTTATCTTATACTGGAAATAGCACAAAACTAACAAGATCTGATCCATAACAATTATTTATCAAAATCACTTGTCTGAGTCATATTTTAGTATTTTGCAGTACAAACGTTGCAAGAATTTGCTTTAGCAACATCCCTTGAAGGGGAAGTTTTCTATACATGGAAAGAAAAAGGAAAAAAATGCAGAGATCCAAATAATATCTTTTCATTTACTTTGGCTATTTCTAATAAAAACTCTGTTAAGAGAGGGTCATCTCACCCTCATGCATCATTCACTATTTTTACCCATAAAATCAGTTAAACCTTTAATTAAGCCAAATGTCAATAATAATTTATGGCTGAATTAATGTAGAATCTCTAAGTAAAAATTTTTCTCAATTGTTGCTTTCAAAGGTAACAGCTTCGTCTGCCAGTTTATTTTCAGCAGCTTGAATATGGATTACTAGTAACATGTAGACATGATTCTTGCAATAACCAAGAAAAATTAATTAGCAGGAAATTCAAATAGCAGAAAATCCAAAAAACTTGCAGCCACCAGTCAACAAAAAAGTACATCAAAACACTACTAGTAGCAGAACTCTGCTTTTTGATCTCATGCATAATTAAAAGCTGTCCATAGGAATACTCAAAGCACAAAAAAAGTGTGGAAACTCAAAAAAAGAAGCTGACTAGCAGTAAAAATGCATATAATAGCAGATATGCATATATAGTGGGAGAAGAAATCCACTCTTAAAGCTTTGTCACCAAATTAAAGGAGAGTTACAGTAACATCAAGCAAATCTAGCAGTCATCCTGTTCTGAGTTCTAAAGTACAACCCACTTCAAATACAATTTAAGACAGCATTTAAAATGTCAATTGAAGAATTAATAATTTTGCAATTAAAGAAGCAGTATTAAACTTTGAAAAAGTTTACAGGCACAGATACTTGCAGATTTGCTTGGTAGTCTCATCTCTACACTGCAGAAAGCCGCTGTACTTGATAAACTGCTGGTGTGCCTTTTAAGACTTAAAAAATTTTTAATATATAAACCCCACCTCCCAATGCCGATGAATACATAAATAATATCTCAATCCATATTTTTTGGGAGGAGTATAGTATTCCTCACACTCATTTTTGTGACTTGATAACTTTTAGTCTAATTTTTATGGCTTAATACCAATTTTTTTAAAAAGGTGGTATAGGCTGATATATCTGCATATGATTCTTCCATCTGCTGCCTCATTTCACTGTCCATTTCCACATGGCACAGGTCATGGTTAATCGAAAAGGTTCCCAACAGATCATTCAAAGGTTTATAACAGCTCTGTGCTCTGTTAACTGCAAGGCAGTCAACAGTGAATACAGCACACTGACATAGCCAGCCAGCAGTAACAGCTGATTCTCCTTCTTATGTTTCCAACAGAAATGAGACTCCTACTGACACATCAGGAGCACCATTTTGGAAGAAAAAATTTTACAAAACCATTCTTACAAAAGACTTCAATTCTCTTTGCAAAAGCTGCACTGAATTCATGCTGCACAGGCAGGACCTAAGCATGGAGAGCAACTCTCAGGCTTTGGGAGCAATATAGATACTGACTGAGTATGCAAGAATGGGTTTTGGAAAGGAAATGGTAAACAATGAGGTGCTCAATGACTTCTTCACTTGGGTCTTTTTAGTTAACATTTGCCTTCAGGTCACCAAGACCAGCAGAAAATTCTGTCTGAAGCAAGAAAAATTTACCCCTGGTGGAGAAGGATCAATATTTAAATAAACTGGTAAAAACCACAGGTGAATCAAACTCGACTGGATGCACCCAGGAGTGCTGAGGGAGCTGGATCATGTCACACGTGAGGCCAACCTCAATTGTGTTTGAAAGGTCATGGTGAAAGAAACTCCTCAGAAATGGAAGAAAGCAAAAGTCCTTCCTATCTTTGAAAAAGGCAAGGATCCACAGAACTACAGAATACACAGCCTCATCTTCACCCCTGAGAAGATGATGGTATCCTCTAAACAGATTAAGGACAAGAAAGTAATTTGGAACAGTCAATACTGATTTATGAAGAGGAAATCATGCCTGACCAACCTGATGGCTTCTAAAGTAATATGATCAGGTCTGGTGAATGGGAGAAGAGCAGTACATGTTGGTTATCTTAGTCAGGTTTTTGATACTCACATTACATCCTGAGACAAACTAAGAAGTGCAGGCTAAAGAAATGGACAGCGAGATAGACTGAAAACCTGCTGAGTGTTCAGTGTCAGAGAGCTCTGATCAGCTGTACAACATCCACTTGGAGACTAGTCACTTATCAGCATACACCCAGGTAAACACCAGGTACCGGGCCAGGACTGGTTAGCATCTGGACAATAAGGCAGAGAGCACCCTCAGCACATTTTCATGAGACGAAACTTGGAGGGGAAGTTGCTACACCAGATAGTTTTACTGACATTCAGAGAGACCTCAACAGTCTGGAGAAACAGTCCACTGGGAATATCTTCAAGTTCAGAGGGAAATGCAAAGTCCAACAACTATTAAGAAACAACCTCAGGCACCAGAAGGGCATGGAAGAGCTACTTGACAGAAAACCATCTGGAGGTGCTGAATGAGTTGAATGTGAGGCAGCATTGTGCACTTGTCAAAGGTAGCCAACAGCCTCCAGAGTTGCATTAAGAAGAGTATTGCCAGCAAGTCACAGGACATGGTTGTGCCTCCCTATTTCATGCTGCTGGGATCCTTTCTGGAGTGCTGGATCTTGCACTGTATCCCCTAGAACAGGAGAGACATGGAGCAAATCCAGTGCAGTGCTGTGAAGATGATTAAGGGAGCAGAGCATCTGTCATACCAGGAGAGGCTAATAGAGCTGAGATGTTCAGCCTGGAAATGAAAAGGCTGAGGGGAAACTTATCAATGTGTATAAATATACACATTCCTTCAACAGTGTTGAAGGAAGCTAGAAACTCTCAGTCATGTCCAGAAAAGGAACTAGGAGCATGGCAAATTTAATGTGAATATAATGAAAATAATTTTTTTGTACTCTGATGGTGACTGAACATTGGAATTGGTTGCCCAGAGAACTTGTGGAGACTTCAGCCCTGAAAACACCCCAAATCCAACTGGGCATAATCCTGAGAAGCCAGCTCTATTTGACCCTGCTCTGAGCAGGGGGATTAGACCGTTGATCTCCAGAGGTCCCTTCCAACTTCATTCTTCTTTTCTATGATTCTGAGAAATTATTTAAACAGAACTCTTAAGCCACCTTTTACAGGAGGAAACAGTAACAACTGATGATTGCATTTTCTAGCTTATTGCTGGGGTGTGGATTCAATCTCTAATTAATTCATAGGTTCAGCTGCTGCTGACAATGTCTACACAACTATATTTTGAGCTAAAAATCCCACGATTCTTTGATAAGCAGTTTTAAAATATGTGTAGCATAAACAGAAATAAGTGATGTACAATTTTAAAATAGATTTGGCACCTTTACGTCAATCCTCCTTCCTTTCTGCGATCGCAATGGAAGATAGCTGCCTAGAGAAGGTTGCATCACCTTTGCAGATACAGAGACTGTTCAAAGGGAAGCTTCCAGCATAAATTATTTGTAGTATGAACATCTTGAAACATTTCAAGCCTAACGAAAAGTACCTTCAGCAAACTCTGCTACAATCACTATGAGTGAATGTGTACTGTTTGAAGTTCCAGTTTTCTTTCAAGGCTATATACAGCACCATTTTTCTGACAGTGCTGTCTCAGAAAAAATCAGCTTTTACTCTTTACCCACCAGATAGTTCTTCAATTTGCCACTCTCACCATATTTCAGACTGTATGTTCCAAAGCCATGCACAAGCAGATGACAATTCTACTCTGCATATTAGTCTCCATGTGAGGTGACCAGACCCATGCTCCCGTGGCTGACCTCTAGCATTATTTACTTCTGCACTGGGGAAAAAATATCATGTTCAACAGAAATGAAACAGGAGAGAGGGTCTTCTCCTCAGAAAACTGAGCTATGAAATTGGTTTAGGGCTGGCAAATTGGCCCCACATCATAGCAACATTTTCAATAGCTATGTGACATCAGGTCACCACCATACTAACCCAATGTTAAACACGGAGATCAGGTATTCAGAAATGCCTGAGATGTGCTCAAAGCCTCTCTGCCTGCCTTCCTGCATGCTTCCCGAAGGGCAGGAGGGATGGGAAGTTAGGCCAGCAGTTCAGATTCCTTTGAAGGATATTTGGGGCTGAATGCAGTTAATCTAACTTAAGTTAGCTTAAAGTACTTGAATTTACTGGATTGGGGACTGAGTGTCCCTGGACTGTCCTATGAAGAAGGGAGGCCAGACAGGACTTCCAGGGTCAATTCTGAAAAGCCAGTAATATCTTTGATAGTGGCTATTAATTGAAAATATTAATAAAAAAGCAAGTACACTTCTTCAGATAGGAGTACAAAGCTGCAAAAGGTGATCATGCACTTTGAAACTATACATGGTATATTTAGTTGAGAAGGGGAGAGTGGTTCAAGGAGTGTATAAGACAACTATTACTAAAACAAATTAACTGCTTTAATACTTGAGCATTATCTTAGCATACAATTTGTTCCAAGCACTTTTACAATGGAGAGACCTTGGTACCCTGTATACTATGGTATTTGCAGTCTGTGAAACAGTGAGCAACACTAGAAAACTTGCTCTTTTAACATTGTTTTAGAAATAGATGAGTAATTAGGATTCTGCTTTTCACACAGCATCCCTCGTGTGCTCTGTGGGAATATCTGCTCAAATACAGAAGAATGAAAACAGCCACGCTTCTCACCTCTCAAATAGACCAGATAATACAGAATTCAGACAGGTCTCAGTTTTTCATTAAACTGCATATGTTTGCAAGTCAGAAGAAAGCAATACTTGCTCAAATGACCTTCTTTCTACTGTTTGGAAGATTTATTGAAGGCAATATAGAACAGCAACAATAGTCAATCATAGGTGGCAGACTGCCCTTTTATTAGGCGTACTGAAGCCAATTAATCTAAGCAAGCTTTCTCTCTTTACCTCCTGGAGGCAAGTATGCCTAGAATGCATTTAAAAATTCTGCAGCAACAAATAAAAGTGCTGAAGCTATTAATTTGAACTTTGAAAAATTATTTACAGGCACTTGAGATGCTAAGAATTAACATTCTACATACTCTGCTGGCCAATTTAATTTGATTAGATCCAAGACTTAAAAAATAAAATTCTAAAACAAAGACTTGTGATACTGCCATCCTCACGGGTAGCAGGGGAAGATAAAGGAATGCTTGTGAAAGGAGGTAAAAGTAGTAGGAACACTGAAATCTGCCCTAACACTGAATAAAGTAAGACGGGTTAATCACAAGTCTTCAAATAAGGTTGCAAATGAAGGTGGGTTACTGAACCAGGAACACATATACAGCACAGAAATAATCAGTTACTCAAATTTATTTCCAGATGTCAGATTATCTGTTATTTACATGAGACACCAAAGGCCATTTGAGGTGAAATACAAGTCCATAATAATCTTATTAATTATGAAACATCAGAACCCAAGATGTCTTTATTCATGTTCTAATTTTTGCAGTCCATGTGCTTCTAATTAGAATTGCTGTAATATATTCTCTTGGGAAGCATATAAGAAAAGTGAGTAACATTTCAGTGGCAGCTTCCTCTTTCAGGGCACAAACTTAAACTCTCCTTTATTCTTGGATTACTTCAAACATCCTGCTTGGATTATCTTCATCGTAAATTAAGTTATAATCTTACCAGTTTCACAGCTGGGCCCAGTGAAGCCTTGTGGGCAGGCACAGACATTGGAAGCAATACAGGCTCCTCCGTTCCTACAGCCGTCTTTGCAAAATGCTGTAAAATCACAATATATGGGTAAGAGCAATTTCCCCATCTAACACCAACACTCAGCAATCCCGCAGGTGGACACAGTCTGCTGGCAGGCTGGCACAGAACGCCATCCATGCGGCACAGAGTGCAGAGCCTGCCTTCTCCTAAGGATAGAGGTCACAGAGAGATGGTTTATGGCCCCCCTGCCTCACTGGCCAGATGGGCTGACAAGCTACAGAAGGAGATTAGAGTAAATCATCTGAAGACAACAGCTCCCATATGTGCTCCTTCGCATGCACTGGGAAGCAATGAAAGACAACATCTTCCCTTGGAACAGACTCTTCCTTGGGCAGTGCTGGTCTGTTCTGCTGCCCAAATAAAGGCCTGAACATAGTAGGTAAAACTGAATAATTGACTGTCTGGCTACCTCAGTCCGTCATTAAGCAATTCAATAGAAACAATAAAAATACTAATTTTGTTGCAAGGGATTCTGAACAATTTTAAAACTTTCAGCGCTTACAGCTTGAAGTCAATCCTTGGGTTTGTTCTTTGGCATACCGTGCTTGCATATTCTAGTGTAGCATTCTCCAGAAGTGTATGCTTTCAAGAGCCACTTTTGTGGACCCAGAAACGCAACCAGCTCTCATTGAAAACATAGTAGCTGCTAGTTGCTCTGATTGCATCTTAATATGGAATTGGAAATGCTCTAACCAGAAGAAACTGTAGGTAAAACTCGGCAGATGGAAGTTATAACCAACACAAAGAGTTGCTCTGGGGCACTGGTCTAGCCCTGCACTTGTAACCAGACAGAGGTGCCAGGCTTTGGTTTGCAGCTGCTCTGTGTAACAGCACCCCTGATGAGGTCTTATGGCTCATCTAGGAGAGAATTGTTACAGATTTGAGCTATCCAGCTCTCAGTTTTGAGATACCAGCCTTGTGGTGTGAGACCACTGTCGCTGAGACATCTAAATTTCCCAGTCTGGGAGAGAGAGCATAGTGCACTGCAGCTGGCAGTGCAGTGCATGAAAAGCTGCCAAAGGCACGGGGGAAGAGGTGTATCCATGTCTCTTTGAAGGACGCTGGCATCCAAGCCAGGGCTGCAGAGAAGTGCATTTCTCAGGTTTCAATATACAGGCTTAGAGCCTTCTCCTGCTTACTGTATTGAGGAGGAAGGCTGGGGATGTATTTTTCTTTCACAGTGGGGCCAGGTGCCTTCTGAATTGTCAGATCTACAGTCAGAGTTCTTATTCAGAAGAGCTGAACACAGTACTGTAGGGTTATGCATCTTCTCTTTGACCCAAAGAAATATTTTACTAGCTGACTCACTTCCAGCAGAAGAATTTGGGACTGCTACCAAGCACAGCACAGGAGTGAGCTGTGCTCTTGTGAAAGAAGATGCTTTGGGTTTAAACCTCATGAGGGTAAGACTTGCTTTGTATTCCCCAGAGAGTCCAGCACAAAAGGACATATTTGCTGACACATCTCCCTCTACTCGTGTGTTTGACTGGAAGTGAACCAGGCTGCCATGTTTTACTAAGAGCTTGTCTTTGGAATATATGGAAAAATTGTACTGTTAATCAGGTGATGGAATAACTGCTGCTAAGACCTTAAACAGATTTAGCAATTAAAGAAATTGCTTAGATTTGGCAATAGACAGTAGCAGAAGGCACCTATGTGACATTACTGATGTTAACTCCAGACCCTTACATTTTGACATCTAAGAGATCAAGAGCACTGAGGCTCAACCTCAAGGAACACTGGGTATGATATTGCTGCATCTGTCCCACTTACATCTGAGCTCATCCCCCTACAGCTAAACTACTTTTATTTTCAAGCACTTTCTATATCCTCTGCTCAGAGCTTGAGAACTTCCAAGGATTTGGGCCCAACTACCAAGTGTAATTTCTTCTGATGTGAAATGCAACAGCAATAGAAGCAGCATGGTACCTATGGGAAAGCATCTTTGTAAGACTAGAAATTTAAGTTCTAATGTTTAGCAGTGAATCAGAATGTTAGAAAACAGGACACCACCTCACTTGTAGTGAAGGTTTTGTGTGCCTATGTCTACTGATTTTCTCACAATAACAAGACATACCAAACAATTTTTAGTTCATCCAAGTAAAATAGCAAGTCATTGACCATGGACAATGTAAATCTGACAATGTTTTCACAGACATAACTTTCTCCTTGGATGGTGTACCATATATAGAAACTGCTGACACAAAAAATGAAACATAATTACTTCAAATTTTAGAGCCTACTATCTATGCATGCATCATCTTCAAACTACTGGAAATTGCCAAATGCAAAGTCAGTGAAGATCATAAAGGTGAAGGACCCAAATGTTTAGCCTGGCATTTTATCTGTCTTGTTCAAGGCAAACAACCAGAATTTCATCAGCCAAGGGAGAGCATCTCATTCAGGCTTGCAGCAGCTCACCTTTGCAGATGGTCCCATTTCCTGTGTAGCCTGGTTTGCAGACGCAGTTGTGCCCACCCACGGTGTTGAAACAGAGCGCATTTTCATCACAGTTGTGCTGGTTTGTTACACATTCGTCATGCTCTGAAAAGGGAAGCAAGAATGAGATGGTCCTGAATTTTTAAAACCACAGCAAAATAGGAGATTCATACAGCCTTCCAGATTAAAAAGAGAGAAACACAGTAGTACTTACTGGCAATAGGGCTAGTAAAGTGAACATGTAATCATGGGATAGCAAGGGTATCTATTTTTAGCCCATACTAGTATGTGATAACTGCAATGCAGCATAATTCCACTTTCATTAACAGGGAGTCACCATCACTACACTTTCTATGTGGGCTACAGTATTCTCATAAACATTTGCCGAAGAGCTGGCTAGCATACTGCAAATCCATATGCTACTTCTACTATATAATTTATTCATGCAGGTTTATCTTATGCGGGGTTCTTAGGGTTTCCTTCAGAAAGCTGACTAACGGTGTGAGACGCACGCTCCAAACTGCAAACGGCATGGTTAGCAGAAGGCAGGTCTTCAAAGTGCAGCCCGTGTTTCCCCTCCCTTCAGCCCATACAATGAGCTTTATTTAGATAAAATAAATAACCTGGAAATAGAGGTCTGCTTACTCTTCAAGGGACTTCTAGCATGGCATGTCCTAGCACCAGAGTGTGATGGATGAGACTCCTCAGTCTGGTGGCTAGGACATACTAGCAAATATCCCTTTTGGGAATAAATTAACAGTCTAGAGAATGTGATTTTGTGTTGACTTGCATCTATAAAAAAAAAAGCTTTGCTTAAGTATTTAGGTTACAGAACATTTTAACGTTTTAGTTTGTGATTTTTAAGGAATGGTAAATGGAATCTTAAAGTAAGATGCCCTAAAGTGTCATTTCAAAATGATACATGAAAAGCTCTGTTATTTTCAAAATGCAGTATCTTAGTCTGTAGCCATCAAAATAAAATACTTCCATCTTCTGAAAATATTCCTTGCATTTTTGTTAAACCAACAGTATTCATCTATCTACATATAATTTCAGAGCCCTGAAATTTAAATTTCAGGAAAACCAGCTGTTTGAGGAACATAAAGACATCTAATTTTAATCAGCACACATGGACAAACCTACATGTGAAGTTTTCATAGTTATCATTCTGCCCAGGTTTTAGTGAATTTTATTAGTGCAGCTTAGACCAGTTCTGGCTATTTAGCCCAAGTTTTAAATCTGGAAACAGAGGCTTTTTCTTCCCCCATTTTGAGGGGGAAGACTGCTCTGAATCTTCCTCTTTATAAATAATGACTGCACATATCCCACTGAGTTGTCAAGAAAATTAATTTCTTAACATTTGCAAATCACTATGGAAATTTTCAACTTGCTATTTCAATGATAGCCATAAACTGTAGGAGTATAAAACTGGCAGAATGGCGCATATCCAATCCATCAGTAGAGGTAAATTTTCCTCTAGTAATGGCAAGGACCTGTTGTTTAGAAGGAAGAAACATTCACCTCAATGCAACTAATAAATTTTAAATGCTACACAAGTTTAGTTTTATTTTTGTGTGTTTGCTGTTGTTGAGTGTTTGTTTGGTTTTTAATAACATTAACCTAATATCCCTCTTCTAAACATGGACTTTTGTCTCTTGTATCACAAATCATGCTCTCTTCAACCCCCACTGGATGCAGCAGAGCATAGGCTGCAAGCCTCTGCCCTCCAGCATGAGATTTAATTACTTTACTCTCAGCATGAATAACTAAAATTGTTATTGTTCACCAAACGATCCAGCCCCTCTAAAATCCACTCAACAATATTTGACTCTGACCTCCTAACATAGTGAAATCTCTTATGCTGGCTGAAATAGTATTTATGTGAAACCACTGTATAATAGAAAAATAAAGTAATGGTCATGCAAATTAGATAAAACATTATAATCTATATTGTAACAGTATCCTGGATTTCTTATTTTATGTTAATATTATGATATTATTTAAAAATGGGGGTTTATTTAAATATTAATTATTAACTATTTTGTAATTTTTAAAAAACACACAAGAAGAAAATAACTATGGGAATGTGTGAAACGTATTCAGCAGGCTTGCTTGGTATCTCATTATCTTGGTATCTCAGGAGGAGGGGTCCCTACAACAATATATCACACTGGTAAACTCAGCTTAAATAACGACATTTGACAAATTAAGTATCATGATCAGAAGGGAAGCATAGTCATCCATCTTATGCCTTAGGAATGCAGAAGCACCCCTGGCACACCAAAGCAGCTCTTAACTAGGGAAAAGAGTATATAAAAGGGCAGCAGGTGATTCCCACAGCAAGAGGAAGGGCTCTGTGTGTGAGGCTGGAGCAGCTCTGAAAGCCCATTAAGGTTTGCAGGGCCAGAGCCCTGAAGATCATTTGCATGGATGTATGTCCTTCACATACAGAGATCACTGCCACATTTGAGTGTGCCTTCCTAACATTTGCTTTTTTGGGGGTAAGAAAAACTACTGAGTCTTTCAAGATGGATTTTTTCCTTAAAGCATACAATATCAATAAAAATTAGCTTTCCATCAGCTAAGTAACAGGAGTTGGATGCAAAGGTAATATCCTACTCTATGTAAGCTTTGGGCTTTCTTATCCTCCCATAACAAAGTTCATGGAGCATGCTTCTGTACAAACTGTATTGAAACAGCCATCACTTCTTCTGTGGTTATCTGCTCAAGCTTTAGGTCTATTTTTATCAAAATCACATATTACTGACCCATGAAAAATTCATGGTCTGATAAATGATTCCTGGATGGAAGTTTACATGTCATTCTTAGGAAGAAAATGTTTTAGAAGAAAATCTGTGATTCAATTAAAGATTTTTATATGATTGGAATACAAAAAAAAAAAAGAAAAAAAATTGGAAAAATGTGTTTTACAATCCATTTAAATTTGTTCCTCTGTATGATCTGATCTTAGCTCCAATAACATACTTAAAATCATTTAAACACAGTGTTTCTTCATATTGCTTTCTGCAGTGACACAACGAGCAGACAGCTTACACTTCAGGAGTGGCTTTTTATGGACTGGTTACAAGGTTAAACTACACCTGAAAAAATCCTGCACATAAACCACATCATTGCATCTACTCCTTCAGCACCTGGCACACTATCCACATCTATTTAAAGATACCACCAGAAAAAGGTTGTTCAGCTTTATTTAAATATAAATATTTATAATTAATAAAAAACGATGGTGTTTTGTTCATAATTCTTCATTAATTCATGCTTATCATTTCGATTTTTTTTAAATCAAATACTTGGAAATTTACCTCAAAAGAAAAAGGAGAAAATTGCAGAGCCTGAGTTGAGCATTCTTAAATATCAAATCAGAAACCACAGAAGCAGATAGGACTGTGCATTACAAAGAAGCAAAAAACCAATTTATAAAAGAATTGTTAAAAGAGAACCTGCAATATGGTTTATAAGTTCAAAAATCAGTTTAGAAACATAATTTGCCTTATTTAGAAATGTTAACATTTATTTCTCAAGGCCATTTATTTTAAAAATCTTTACAAATTATGTGACATCTTTAACGAACATTCCATACTTATTTCACTGCACACCATAATGAAGATAGGAAGAGGCAAAGAAATAAAAACTATTTTTGCAGAGAAATTTTAACGATTTACATACCTGACCTTGCATAAACATTTTGTACAAAGACCAAATGCACTGGTTTCAATGATGAATTCTAAAGCTTTATTATCTAATATATCTGAAATTCATTTTGCACCGTCCAGGACTCATGCTCAACAGTGTTAAAATTGATAACATCTCTGTTCTGGGAATCAAATGAAGCATTAAATACTCTATTCATATTGACTAAACTATCTCTGGAATGAGTTCTTTCAAGATAGAGAAAAAATTTTAAATCCAGAATTTGCTATTGCCTCATGGTAACAACAGTATTGATAAGTGCATATGAATGTCCCATTAAATAGTTCTTATGACACAGACAACTTAAAAAGGCAAAAACTGTGTGATGATGCAATTGATTTACTTCTGCATATCTGTGTGTGCAAATACATTACATACACACACAAAAATATATATAGGCATACATATCTATATACATAGGCACATACAGTAAAGGTGAGAATTTTATTCTGATTTATTTTGAAATACTATTTCAGAATATTCCATATTGCTTGCTTGAGAAAAACTTTACTTCACAAGGGTATCTAGGGTGAAGTATTACATCCTACAAAGTGAGACTGGTGGCATAAACTGATCAGGACCCACTAGATGCTGTGATGCATCTCAATGCACTGACAGCTGGGGACCTGTCTTACCAAATTTGTTATCTGTGCATAGATTCTTGCTTAACTTAGTAAAATTTAACATGTTGTCCACAAGGTGTGGCACCTGCCTCCTCATTCGCACTATGCAACATCGGCTCCTATCTTTGTTACTGTGTATTTTAAGATTAAAAATAAATGCCTTTATAGCATTTTCTACATGCATATTGCAAGTCTTGCATATCCAAATTCTAAAAAGGTCTAAGAAAAAATAAAAAATCATAATCCAATCCAAAAGCAAATAGGAATGATGACTGAGTTGCATTCCTTACATAGGGATGAAAAATATTTTGCTGGCAGTTTTCCTAAACCATCCATTAACACTGGAAAATAAGAGCTGAGATCATCTTTAGGGTGCAGAAATACATAAAAGTTCACAAAAATATAAATAGAATACGTCCCTACAATTGTAATCTTGTAACATGATGCAATAGATATTCATTGCTGAGTGAAGAACTTGTGAACCTGGATTAAATTAAAATAATTTAAATAAAGAGAATATATTAGGTATTTTTCTCTTTTTTATCTCTCTGCATTCAAGAATTGAAATTACTTTGGCCTTCTGTCTCCTTTCCATTGATTTGGTATAGAACTACAGAACCACGGTGACCAGTTGGCCATCTGACAACAGATAAGATTTACTTGAATTATCAAATAGCCAACACACTTCAATGCCCACTTGCAG
Source organism: Thryothorus ludovicianus (assembly GCA_013397245.1). NCBI lineage: Eukaryota > Metazoa > Chordata > Aves > Passeriformes > Certhiidae > Thryothorus > Thryothorus ludovicianus. The sequence continues at coordinate 410,387 of VZTB01014215.1, read as the reverse complement.
TTTATCTTAATTACAACGAGTTTTTTCCCCACCTCTAGTTCATGTACAAGACAAAAAATTAGTAGCAATTATATGTGTAATATGGAAGACTTACTCCATTAAGATCATTTGAGAAATGACAGATGGTTAATCTCTTTAAGACTTCATATTAACTCATTTAAACTCTAATTGGCAGAGTTAATTTAAATCACAGTATATGCACACTATTTTTAAAGAGCAAATGCTGTAAATTTATTGAACTATTTGCTGGAAAGTGTCCAAAGAAGGGCACTGAAACTGGTAAGGGGACCAGAGAACAAGTCTTATGAGGAGTGTCTGAGGGAACTGGGATTGTTAGCCTGAAGAAAAAGAGCCCTGGGAGGACCTTCTCAATGACTACCCGACAGGAGGTTGTACACAGGTGAGGGCTCAGTCTCATCTCCAAGCAGCAAGCAATAGGACAAGAGAAATTGGCCCCAGGTTGTGCTTGGACGTTTAGATTGGATACTAGAAAAAATATTCTTCACTGTAAGGGCTTTCAAGCACTGGGACAGGCTGCCCAGTGAAGAGTTTGAGTAACCATCTCTGGAGGCATTTAAAAGACATGTACATGTGGCACTTAGGGATATAGTTCAGTGGTGGACTTGGCAGTGATGGGTTGGACTTGATCTCAAAGGCCTTTTCCAACCTAAGAGTCTATGATTTTTTATTTTCCATGTATGCATGTTAAAATTTTTAATTTATATTCCCCAATCAATTTTTTCTATACACATTTCTCAATTTAAATGCAAAATAGAACCTGTGTTTTAATTACTCATAGTTACCATCACACAGTTTACACTTAGTTAATGCTTGAGTCATTAATCATTAATGACCACCAGCAGCTTCAGCTCAAAGCTGGGGACACCAAAAGCCATGTCTACAAGAATTTGTTCCCTGTTAATCCTGTTACTTGACTAATTTTTTATCTTCATCTATTCCCACACATCCATGCTGTTCTGGGTCCTCATTTGCTAATTCTCTCTTGCAGCCATAAACAACAATTTCTGTGGAGCAGCTGCTTGTTGTCTCCCCCAGCAAGATCACGGAGAGAATCAGAAGGGCAAAAGCAGAAAACTCAGGGTTTGAGATAAAGACAGTTCAATAGGGAAAGAAAAAGCTGAGCCCACACAAGCAAAGGAAAACCAGGGGTTGATTCTCTGCTTTGCAATGGCAGGCAGGAGCTCAGCCAGCTCCAGGAGAGCAGGGCCCCATCACATGTAATTGCTACTGGGGTAGACAAACTCCATCACTCCAAATGTCCTCCCTTCCTCCTCCCTCCCCCCAGGGCACACACTGAGCATGATGTCACATGGTCTGGAATCTCCCTGTGGTCACTTTGGGTCACCTGTCCTGGCTGTGTCTGCTCCCAACCCCCCAGGCACCCCCAGTCTCCTCCCCAGTGTGGCAGTGAGAAGCAGGAAAGGCCTTGGCTCTGTGTAAGCCCTGCTCAGCAATAACAAAAACATCTCTGTATTACCAACCCTGTGGTCAGTACAAATCCAAATCACAGCACCACACCAGCCACTGTGAAAAAAATTAACTCAGCCCCAACCAAACCCAGCACATCTATATTCAGAACTTTCCTACTTTATTCTTTTAAATACGTAGACAATAGAAATAGCTCTGGCATGTGCATGTTCTATTCTCAGGGTCTGTTTTAGGGATCATCCTGCTTTCTGGGATGTTGTTTCTGTCAGCAACTGCTTAGTCCATTGCTGTTCTTCAGGGAGAACAGCTGTCATTAACTCAACCAGATCCCTTTTCTCTTTTCCAGTATTAGCTTATTTATTTATTCTATATTTGGTGTAAATATAGTAAAAAAGGAAAAATAAGGCAACTGTAAGGAAACCTTAGGAAGAAAATGCACTTGAGAAAACATCTGATATTTTTCATATCCATATAAAAAAAAAAAAGGCTCCAGAACTGCATCCTAGTTATACTACTAGGAAAATATAAAAGGCAATCTATATTACTGGCAATTATTAACTGAAAAAACAAGCATTCAATCTCTTTGCACGTGCCTGTGAGGCTAGGAGGATTCTGGAGAAAGCTCCAATGTGGCTGTAGCTCTGAGAAGACCCGCGACAGCTCCAGACTGAGCTGAACTTTTGAAACTGGCATAATTTGTTTCACAGAAGCAAATCATGACACTGTATGTGATGATGAAATCCACCCCTAAACCTCCTTAAATTTCCAATCACTTTTTTTTTCTTTCTAGGAGAGCCAAAACCATGAATGTGTGCAATGCTCTACCAACATAGGTAACACAAGATACTGGAACCAAAAATATGTAGAGAAACACTGCATATTCATATGCAAATACAAATTCAAAAATTTGAGATGTTCTAATTCTAGTTAACACTAGATTTTTTTTACGAAATGATTTTTTTTATACTCTAAAGAGATTTTCAATCTCATGTTTTATTTCACAACAGACTTTCATCTAAAGAAAATTATTTTGCACACCAAAGCCTACAAGAAGCATATACTTTTTTCCCTGTCCTTTGACTTTGAAACTTTTTTCTCTGCAAAAATCTATTTTCTTTACTTTTTGGTTATTCCTGTTCTGGATTTTCCTCCTAGATTTATGGAAGACATATCTCCTAGTTTTAAGTCCCTTTGAATTCTCCACTACTCCAAATTCTATTGCTCCAATAATGGATTTTATGACTCTAATTTGAAAAGACTAACACACAACTTGAACGTTGACCAGTCCACATTTTGTCTGGGATCTGCACACAAAGAATTCCATGCCAAGATCTCTTGGAACACTGGGAACACAAAGATATACTAAGTCATTTCAGACAATAAAGACAAGTTGATGGATAAAATACATATTTCATGGCAGGCCTACCCTTATTCCCTACATCTTCCTCTACAGCTCTTCATCAAATCACTTAGGTTTTGTTAAACCCACCTAAGATTAATCTTCCTCAAAATGCTTTTTAATTTCCAATTTCATGCAATAGTATGCATTTTTACAAAATACACTCCTCTCATGGAGGCTTCTATTGCAATATTAATCAGTGTTACTCCATGCAACATCTTGTGAATTTTTATACTTCTCAACCAGTCAGGCAGAGTAAATATACTGAAGAATATTTTGCCTGACAGTTAACTTTAAAAAAGCTTTAATTTATCTCTACTTTCTTTCATGTCTGCCATTTTCTATATTCCCTCTTGAACAGAGAGGTTTAAGGGAAGGATTTTCTAAAGCATTTAGCAGAGACCCAACTGTGTCCCCTAAAGGAACATCTGTAACTCCCACTAATTACAATGGCAGGACTGTAGCATAAATGCAAAATGATTTTGAAAATCTCACCTTAAGAGATTTCAGTCTAGACTGTGACAAGGACCTTGTCACCCACTTCTTTTTTGCCTTAATTCAAACTGATCTCTTAATATCTTTTACCAGGGACATTTTAAAATGAGGTTTCTATGTTTTAAAAGATATTTCATTGTACACACTTTCTAGACTTTCTCCACAGATTCATCCTTGTCTTTTTTTTTTTTCTTTTTTAAATCTAGCCAGATGCAATATTTATTCCTAGGTAAATCTTACTTAATTCCAACTTTTACTGCATACAAAACCTCCAAGACACTTATGATAAACTGATGCTTTCAAAATCTTCTATTATGTAGTCAAAAAAGATAATGATAGCAAATTCTGCATCTCTAGAGGTGACCCCTAATTTATTGCTAGTAGAATAGACAGACTAGAGCTGCAAATACAATTTCCTCAGTCAACTGAAAAAAATATTTATTTTAGTTCTTCTAATTCCAACCCTTTTTATTTACTGTTTTCTTACTAAAAGACTCCATGTTATAACAAGTCTGCCACTAGCAATAGATACCCATTGGATATTTGGCCTCCCTCCCACACATATTTCTGTTACACAAATAAAAGCTGTAAAGTAACCTGACTGCTGTGGAGGCTGGTAACTTGCTGCCTGATCTCATATTTCATTAGTAACAACTTAGAGATTACCCACATGATCAGAAGGCTCCATAAAAACACCTCTGAACGCTTTCTCAGCACAAAGTTGACAGAAGGTGGATATACACAAAGTGATAGAAAAATGATGTCTCAACAATCAAAATTACCAGAGAACTGTAATGGTCTCAAAACTCTCTAGAAACAGCCAGTGCTGCTTCTATTCTTTTCGGAACAGCATTGTGACCAGGGTTTGTCAACACATTTCAGGCACTCCTGGAAAACCAGTTACAACATCACAGCACCAATACCTAAGTCAGCACTTGTCTGGCAAAGAAAATGAGAGGCACCACAGTGGTGGGTGAAATGCCGCTGTTGCTTTGATCCTGCTCTTGTCTGCAGGAATCTGGAGCAATTTACCTAACCACAAATGTTAGGAAACAAATGAGCTTTTTTCCTTTCTTCTAATGCAGCAGAGAGATTCTTAATGCATGAAGTAGTTCCTCTCATTTCCCTGGCAGTGCTGCGACTCAGACACTCAGATCCTTGTACATCAAGGACACCACTATTTTTGATAGGATGAGATGCCTGAGCTCTCTAGGGACGGAGGCCATCTTTAAGTTCTGCTCACCTGATTTTGAAGAAAGTTCTCTACTCAGAAACAGGGACAAAGTTATACTTCAGTGATGGTAGGATAGAGCAATATTGCTGCTGTTCCCTTTGGTCAGCCTTGATGCATCTCCAGGGATACACCCAATTTTCCCTAGCATACATCTCCCCATACTTTACAAAAGAGCACAGCAAATGTGTCCTTCGTGAACACTGCACGCCAGCTGCCTTCCCTGGACACAAAAGCTCTTGGGCAGAATGGTACAGGCAGTCCTCAGCACTGCAGTATCAGGGAGGAGCTAACACACACACCTGGCCTTGAATGCCATGATGTGCTCCTGGCTGCTGCAGTTCAGATAGAGCCCTTGACGCCCAAAGATGACCTGCACAGCTGACTGCACTGATTCTAACAAAAAGCTGCACAGCACAGTAAAGGAGATGTAATGAAATGTGCTCTTACCTTCCTTGCCCCACTGCTGTAATGGCATGAGTCCTAACACTGGCTAACTCGCTTCATGGGCAGATTTTCCAGAACACAACATGCTTTTGTTGCCACAGTTCAATTGCTAGTGTCTGTCAAGCTTAAAAATAATTACTTCTGTACTTACATACATCATAAAACCATTAAGGTTGGAATACCTTTAAGATACTTATGTGTATTTTATATTGATAAATAAATATTTGCATAAGCACATCTTAACAAACTTATCTAAAAAATTCTGCCATTAAATTTGCTGTCTTGTTTATGAACACCATGAATCATTCTAAGAAGCTGAACCACAGTATTGTTCAGGTCTCAAAAAGTCAAAATATGAATTTATAGTCTATGAAGTTAAGAAGAAAGTAAACTTTGACCAGATATTCAATTTTTCTACTATTACTATCATCCTGGAATGACTCCATCTCTGTAACCCTACTTCCTTCACAAGTCTGCTCTTTGGAAAACTTAGGATTTCAGCAGAGATGCTGTGAACAACTCTGGAGTACTTCAAACTAAGATGAAGCCTGTCATATAGAAGGTGTATCAAGGTAAACACAGGATATTCAAAGCAGACTGTAATATCTGTTCAGACTACTGCCAACAACAAACTTTATTTACTTCTCAGTAAATTATGCAGACAGAACTTAAGTTCATCCAGTTTCACCTTCTGAAGGGTTAGGAACAAGGTAACAAACTTTTCTTTCCAAGTATTTGCACACTACAAAGTTTTGAAAACACATGAAGAAATTAGAACAGATACTCTTGATGAATCCTCATCTTTCTAGAAATCAATCTCATCTTAAGTAAGATTGGCCATTTATCCCTGCTTTGAGCACCATGAAACCTTTAGTTTTGTTTCTTTAAATATGCTGTCATTGCAAGACTCTACTACAGGTTTCAAAATCCTAAACATCAAAGTTAACACTGTGTGACAGCTGGTGCATTCCAAACTTATCACATTTACTCGTCTGTAACAGGGAAAATGACACAATTACCTGCTGTAATTACTGCTGCTGACAATATATTTTTCCTGGTGACTGGTCTGTGTGACTCAGAGCTGCTTATCTTTGTCAGTCCAGTTCAAATCTCCATTTCCATGTGACTCGGACATTAACTTACAAAGTATTTACAAATTAGTTCCAATATCTGCCAAGACAGATATTTGGGATAGCATAAATTCATCTTTTATTGCATGATCAAGCAGTCTACCACTCTAATATTATTTTGCATTAGAAAATAACTATTCATGATTAAATTCTGTGCCCCATTCAAATTAAATTGGAAGAGAGACACACTCAAACAGGTGAATATATGAAGGAATAAAAGCTAAATAAATAAGAACATTGATTTTTTTTTGGTTTTTTTAAATCTTCATTCCTAAAGGAAAACATGAATTGAAAAAAATAATGAATAAGACATTTAGATACCTAATTCTAATTTCTTTCTTGTGATGATTTTTAAAGAACAGCTACAGAAGACAATAGTGACTTGATTTTGTGCAGTATGAATTATGGGCTAATTAAGCTAGCTCATTGCATGTGTTTTCCCTGGAATAACTTTTATTTTAAAAATACAAAATAAATACAATTCCTTGCAGCATTTCTCCAAATAATATATTTTAGAGGATGTGAAAAGATTGCAGCATATTATGACAGAAAGAAGCAGATACTGCCTTTTTGAGATGATCTGGAAGTTTGTCAGAATGAAAAAATACTCCCACAAAAACTCCCACAAACTATTTAGGTAGAGCATCTTATTCTATTGCTAAGCTTGTTGATAGAGCTCTTGGTCCTTGATAGAAACATTGATATATTCAAAGGTTTTTTTGTTATTTGATGAGGTGGGGGGTATGTTAATTTTTGTACAACTGACTACATGAAAAGTAAAGGGCATGGTTTCGAGAAGGTAAATTGATTACTGTGCCTGAAATAATTTCTATTTTCAGTTTTCTAGTTCAGTCCTGAAGATGTCACAAACCCACTAGCATTTTCTTAAAGAAAAGCCAAGACAGAACAGTTCTGCGAGTTCTGTGTATTGATAACGTCCTCAGGAAAAAAATCAAGTATCTTTCATAGACACAGTACTTTCAGAAATATTATCTCACAAAATGCAACTTCATTAACAAAAGTGAAATTTCACGCAAACTCCTTAGGATTCATATGGTACAGCAGCACAACATAGACAGCAATGCTTCCCCCTTTGTATCAGTGTGACTTTTCAAATTAGTGATGATGATTTCACGGGTCTTCCTTGGGGCATTAGCAGATCACAGCCCTAAGGATGGCCAACATATTATCTCAGTAGGTAGTATGTGTTCCTTCTTGTTGATCTGCTCTTTCTGACTGCTGTAGAGAGGTCTTGCCAAAGACTCTGTTACCTTTATTCATTTGCATGAGCTGGCAAACACTGACAGAGCAAACTCAGGAACTGAAATTAGTTACAGACTAGATTAGAAGGGCAGCAGAAGTGAGAGTTTAACTTACAAACTCCGCATTCATGCATGACCAACCACAGCCTGGCTCCAGAATCATCAGCACATTTCAGTGTGAATCAGAAGATTACATGCAAAACTAAAAATATAAGCCCTTCTTTGGGATTTCATGTAGGAACACAGACACGATGAGTCAGTGAAGTGGATAAATCCAGTATGTTTACTTTGTGCATTCCAAGGTAGACTTCAGCATAATTCTGTGTGAAATGAAGGACTAGGAAGGCAGCAGCTCCTGCTGTGGTCAAGGGATCTGTACCACAAGAAAGCAGTTTGGTATGGTGAAGTACCAGGTTTTGTAAGTTGATAATCATCAGTCCAAAAGACTGACAAAAGGAAGCAATATTGATAGAGAACTACTGCAGAGACAAACTGACAAAGAAGATTACATACTAAATTCAATGACTGACAGTATAAAACAGGAGTTAAGGAAATAAGTCTTCCATTATCATAAAGCAGATTAATCTCTCATAAACATTTAATGAAAAACAAGGGACAGTTGTTTCAGGAGTCAGTGATTATAAGATGTGCCATGTGGCATGCAGTAGGAATCAAGTTGTAAAGAATTAAAGGTTTCCATGCCCATAGATTGCCTGAACAGAAGTAATTCAGAAATTCCCATCTATCCAAACAGGAATCTTCCATATTCATTCAAAGAAAAAACTTACAACTATAATATTAAAAGAAAAAACCCCTGAAGCCCTGGACAATATTAAAAAATATTATGTCTCCCCTTACAAGTCTTGGAAGTTGGCTTTCTTACCCTCTGTCTTTTCTAAAATCGGTGTTGTCTTAGATTACAGATGTTTTTCAACAGTAGAATGCCAAAAGACAGACATGATATCCATATACTGCCAGCAGTATCCACTAGCCTTAAATCCTAGCTCAATGGTATCATGGCTATAGACAACTTATTTTACTGTGAATGTGTAGAAAACCACTGACTTCAATACAGCATGATCACATAACCCTAAATAACTCCACCATTCCTTTTTAAAAAACTGTCTTGCTTCACGCAGTAGCTCCAGTCTCTCACTGACCTTGGCTAGAGTCCCTCTGAGAACAGGCAACACTCTCCCAGCATGAGGCAATCACCAGCTGGCTCAGACATGATAGATGTGAGCCTTCCAACTTCCCTCACTTCTGGCTCACTCAGTGAGACAGCAGCAGATTCCCATCTCCTGAGCCAGAAAGATCCTTATGACTTCAAACAAACTGTCCTCAAGGCTGCCTACTGCGCTTCCTGATCTTTGCAGTCTGTCACAGCCTGTGATCATCCACAGAAGGACAAGCCAGGGAAGGTCCAGCTGTGAAGGGATATCATGCTGCAATGAATCAAGGTCTTGGGTTGGATCTGCTAATCCTATCATGATGATTGCCTTGAACCTGTAAATAGACAACTGACTTGGGTCCAGCTGAATTCTTGACCTCTGTTGATTAGAATGTGAGCTTAGATGAAGAGATGTACATTGGGGTGTCTTAATTGGCAACTAAATGCCACCTCCTGTGTCAACGTCAATAAAATTCTAACATAAAGAGTCAATGTAATTACCTTAGGAATTAATAACTCATTTGGTGCCGTATTTCTCAGATTTTCTATTTTTACAATATACGGTATTAATTTTGCTATATTCCTACACTTCTAATTTCCAATCATACTGTACTGACACTACAGCACATAACTGCACTGTAGAAGTTGGCGAGGGATGCTGGGTGATTGAAAAGCTCTAGAGGGCTTCAAAATACCGAGAAACAGGAGGTACACTGGATGTCTGTGATAATGCTGTGATATAAATATCAAGCAATGCTAATGCTTGGAAATATTGCAATTTCAATTTTTTTACATCAAGAAAAAAAGGTTTCAGTCTTTTCTGAGTTAGTTGTAAGCTAAGTATATTCTCAAGTTGATATCTGGAGCTCCTTTAATATATTGAAAAATTCCTCATTGCACAAAGAATGTAAAATATATTCCTTGTAGAACAAAATAATCAATTCTGATGTCTGCTTCTGCAGAAAGATAAATTTTAAACAGAATACAGAAATTGCAGAAATGCAAAATAGAGACTGCTTTTGATATAATACTGACCTTTTACCAACCTTTGCTCTCAAGATCAATAGCGAATCCATGCTACATGATACATTGATAGATACATAGATAAGCACCCACATATATATCAAATACATATATATTTGGTAAAAGAATGATTTCTGTAAAAGAATTAAGCATTTAGTACTGAAAAAATCATACATTGGCATCTTTGTCATGGGAAAACATTTCCTGTTTAACAACTTAAGTCATGTTCTACCAAGGAGCCTTTAAAAATATGTTGGATTTTGATCAGCTGAGAAATCCATCCTGCTATAACTGCATAGCCAGATGAACAGTTGTCATGAACTGGGTCAGTAACCAAGGAGAAAACGGGACCTAAAAAGTATCCTCTAGGAAAAAAATAAGTTCTCATTCCAAGCTGAAGCAGAATCCAAACTAAGTTGCCAAGGATAACCTGATTCAATCCAAATAAAGCATAATTGAGTTCAGTTGTATAAGATACAGCAGATATATAAAAATTACTTGTGTTGTTATCTTAGTAATGTGGTCGCATAGCAACAAGCTCAGACTGAGAGATCATTCCTTTATTAGCTTTGTGAATTATCGTACCGCTAGAAAGTGGATATTGGAGAGAATTTATCCTCAAAGATTGAGAGCTTCGTGTAGGCTGACATACTATAAAGCAGAATGGAAACTGGGCCAAGTAATAGAAACCAGAATCAAATAGGCTTTGAGTTAAAAATGCTCCATGCACACAAGCTGACTTCTACAGCGCTTATTACTAATGGCAACCCTGGCAGTGTAGCTGGACACCATGGCCCCTGAGGAGCTTGCATTGCTCTGTGGGATAAGGCATGTACACATTACCCTAATATATAACTGGGGTTGGGGTGTAACCAAAATCAGAGATGGAGAGACAGATGGTTCATTTGCCCACATCATTATATTCTCCGGTGGTTTGCTGACTAAAACATTTCCTTACTCAAGCCCTGGTATGTCACTACACTGATGTTACAACCAGCCCCTGTCAGTATGTTTGTTTATTGCTCTGTCCCTAGCACCATACTGAGCAATTATTCTGCTTTTATTAAAGCACTGTCAATGAACTCAGCTCCTCTATAAGCTGCAGAACTTGAGGAAAACTTGAATGTTGCTGAAGTCATGAAAAAAATAAGTCAAGGGAAATAAACAGGAAGTAATTAGCTTTTTTTATTGTTATCATGTCTCATGTTATGGCATTTTCATGTAGCCAAGCTGGGACACTGTAAACCTGTGACTCCTCTGAGGTAACATTCAATTTTTTTTTAACTTCTTTGCAGCAGCGAAGGGTAAAGGGCATACAGTAGTGCTGAAAAAAATTGCATCTTGAGGCCACATTTAGTCACTTATTAAAATGTGGTCTCATTTACCAATGTAAAGCACTATCAGTTCTTATTATCTTCAGGATGACTTGTGGATACACTTGTGTCTGAAAAAGCAGGCAAATTTTATACTTTAATTAGCTGAGGACAAGCATGCAGCTTTAAACAGAAGACAAATGACTTCATTCAATTCTGGATTACATCAGTCTTACAGTAGCTTTTGTAAACTCAAACAACTACATTACTCTCAGAATAGGTTAGTGTTGGTGCTAAAACACAGCACATGTGCCTCACATGTAAGCTAGATTTTATTTATCATTTCAAACACATAAAAGTATGCCTCTTCAGTTCTCAGAACTCATTTATGGGATTTGAAATGTTCAGTTGGAAAAAAAAAATACTAGCAATACATGATATTGGAAAATACCCACACTTCACAGCCAGTTGAAATGCTACCAATGTACACTGGTATAAAACCATTTTCCACCCCACATCAGAACCCAGAAATGAATTTTTCCTGGACACATGAATTGGTCTGTGCTCTAGGGAATAAAGATGGATTTCACCTTCAGCATTCTCACAAGAAATTCAACAAACCTTTTTCTCAAATATCCCTGCCATTAAACATTGCTTTTACTGCACAGTATAGAAAAAACTACGAGATTTCTCAGACTGTTTATGTCCCAAACAATTGATGGATTTATAAATCAGAAATAAACCAGTGAAATCTGAACAGAAGCCCAGAGGCAGATGCACTTTTATGAACTTGAGTTTCTAGATGCCAAGAGGAATCATTTTTCCAAAGTGTGTCGGAGTACTATGTTAATAAAAAACCCCATGTGACAGGGACTGTATTTCCCCTCAAAAATAAATGCAGCTTGCAAGAAACAGAGGATAACAACTGGGCAAAAAGCTAAAGTCCTGATAATCTGAGGATCTGAATTACAAATGGTATGAGCTGTAATTCCAACGCAATTGCAGGTCCTTATAACTGATATTTTAAAGTCCTTCCAGACACTAGACTGCTGGTTCCCAAAGAGGAGGCATCTGTGCTTGGGGGGGTAAGGATGGGCTGCATTCACACTGCAAAGACAGCGCCTCTGTTTTCTCATAAGCACCCTCAGAAGAGTTATATTGTAAACAACACATTAATGAAGGAAAAGGAGACAAGATCCAAACTTTGGCTACACACGACATGAAAAAATAAAAGCAAAACGCCAAACCAAAAGGTATTTTTCTTAAGCAGGGACATCACTAGCGGCATTAGATGAAATCCAAGAAGATGTGTAGGTTGTTTGTAAGTCACAGATAGAAGAACAGACCCAGACAGGAGAGCTTAGGAAAGACAAAGACAGAGATTTCATTGCAATGGGCAAAGTAAATGTAAAATTAATCCCAATGATATAGCCAGTTGGGAAACATTAATGGCTAAATGGAAAAAATAGCAGAAAGATGGACAAAAGTGTATTAGAAGCTTGAGAGCTAAATCGGATAAGTACGGCAATCAGTTCTCTATGCATTATGAATGTGAATTTTTCCAGTCATCCCACAGGATCATTAGAAAGGAAAGAATATGGGTCAGTCTTGAAACCTAATGTCAAAAGGTACTGGCCACATATCTGCAGGCTGGTACTTTCCCCTACATTTTCCTCTTATTATTGAAACCTCCCAAGTAATTATTAATTATTATTACTGTTATCATAATCTCCATTTTATGCACATTCATCATCGTTATGCAGCTAAATGTGTAGTTTTCTCCTTAAATCTTTTCTGTATGTCAAATCAATCTCCCTAGACTCTTAATTATTTTAATGTTGATCTTGGAATTCCATCCAATTTGCAACAGATTTGTGATTTAATTTGATTTGTAAAATACACAGAGCTGCCAGTATTTCCAAGAATTAACATTTCAGGTGTCACTCAACTCACTACGACCATGTTTCTCAGTAATTTATTATAAGACTTCAGTTTACTGTGAGAGGCTATTGCAGAAAGAAAATTAAATTATGCTAAATGCACTGACACCATTTTCAGAAAAATGTTGTTAGGAAGATCTCAGACTTAGAAAGACATATAGGCTGGGGCAGAGGAGGGGGGAGGTCCAGCTGGATACAGCTAATTTTCTCCTGGTGAATTAAACACAATCCTCATTGCTTTGAGTAGGTTTTTCCATATGAGCAAGCCTAAAAGGCCAAAAACAAAAGCTGTGGGCTTTGAGCAGCCTGATCTAGTGGAAACTGTCCCTTCCAATGGCAGAAGGATGGAACTAAAGGGTCTTCAAAGTCCCTCCCAACACAAACCATTCTATGATGCCATGATTTTAAAGAACTACTTCATCCCTTCTAATTTACTCTGAAAGAAAAAACCCAAATGTATCCAACATAGTGATGAGATGTTATACAAAAATCTTTCACCATTTTCTTTAGAAATCATATAACAAACCCAGGAGCACAAACCTGATGGTACCAGGCTGTAATGCACAATAATGGCCTCACATGCTTTGGTTTGCCAAATCTCTTGGCTTCTAAGTTACCATTTTCTAAAAGCAGTGGCAAAAAATCAGCATGACTTGGCTAAAGTGAAAATGTAAAGGAAATACAAAATAATCTGAAAGAGATTGACAAAAAAGGTTATGAAAAAGCATTATATAAGTGTCTACAGACACTTAAAATATGTATGTGAGCATCCAGCTCCATATGTTGTAGTGGTCCCACATAGCTCAGATGGACATTGTTGCTAATGTGACCAGAGCATGCTTGGAAGAAGTAGCCCACAATTTGCAACATGCCTGGTGTGCTTCCAATAATTAATATGTTAAGAATTCAGATGTATTTTCTGCCAAAGTACAGTTGTTGACAATTGTTAAGTCTCACTGGTGTCTGGGTACAAAGTTGCAGATTACTCAAAAAAACCCCTAAACCAAACCCTAACAAAGCATAAAATACAAACATAAAAACCTCACCAGAAATATGTAATATATAAATCCCAGAAGACAACATGTACAAACATTAACTCAAAGATTCTGGCTTATATACCAATACTTCATCTGTCCTTCTTACAGTCAGTCATTTAACATCTTGCCCAGACCACACACAGAGGGAGAACTGAATATACTGTCCTAGGGTACTCCTGGGGAGCACCCACACCTGCCCCTCCAGTACCACCAAATGTGAAACATGAGACAGCCCCTGGGGAGGAAGTCTCTGGGAGGGTAACATCAGCTGCATTACCTCCCCCACATCACCTCACTGATTCCAAACCACAGGAGAGGCAGAGCACACCACCAGCACTTCCATCAGAGTAACTTCCCCCTTTTACACCAAATGGAAAGCAAAAAAAATAAATAAAAGGTGCCCATGATTTTGCACAGGAACAGAGCCTTAAAAAGCCAGCTCAGAAAATCCATGGCTTCTTCAGATCAGAGAATGCACCTTCCTCTGCCTTAACACAGTCTACAGAGGATGCAGTAAGACTCACAGGTTCTTGTATCTTTCGCTCAATTCTTTCTGGGTTACTCAGTTAGGTGAATGGTCCCTATGCAGAAAACTAAAGACTGTTGAGACTAAACATGATTAACCATTCATTGTGGCTGGTATTAACTTTTCCTTGTCAGAACCAAGTGTGAAAAAGAGAGCTCTCAACTCTCATTTCCTAACTTCTCTCATAATAAATTGTGAAGGAAAAGACATCTACTATGCTGCTCAGAGCAACGCTACAAGCTGCAAATTACAAAGCAGCCTGAAAGACTGGAAGAGACACTGGGTTCTTCCTTGCCTCCGAAAGGAAAATTTTATTTTTTAAAGCCAAGAAAAGAGCCCGTGCATTTCTGTAATCCCATGCAAAGTAAAGATGTGAATGTGATTATTTCAGAAAATAATTAAAGCATTCTGATCTGATCCCAGCTAATAGTGAGAGGGTACAGCAGCATTCTAGTGCACATATAAAACTACCCCAGCAGAGACTCATGCCATTATCTACCTTCCTTTCCCTGGCATCATTACATTTCAGGTTCTGGAAAGCAAAGTGGAAGGGGAATGACATGATAACATTGTAGGATACCAAAACATGGTAGCCCAGGGCATATTTTTATGCCTTTAATTTGCAGTTTGTGTACCCATTTGGCATATGGGTGCAACTTAGAAGTCATCCCTCCTTCTCATAGCAATGATTGATTTCTGAACATAAAAATCAGTCACAAACAATAGATTTGTATGTAAATATGGTTGTGACTAACTCAATCTAACCCTGAGAATCCTGGCTCCAATATGAATACAAATAATATCTAAAATTGATGTCTTCATTACATCCTTTGTTGTGAAAATAAAAATGTAATTCAGATCTATTGTAAAACTTGCAATAAACATGCCAGAACAAAAGAAACTGGAGCTGTTGTGGAAGCAGCTCTAGGCTGTTTGAATCAGTCTTTTGTGTGCATGACTCTGACAAAGATAGATAGCACAGATTTCTTTTCAAACGTCTCATACAGGAGAAAAAAAATCTCCAATGTCACTGATTTTATAGATCCTTTCTATTTTGACCAATGACTGCTAAATTATATGTATGTTCACAGGATGAAACAATAAGATATGTTAGTCTGCCATCAAGTTGTGGACATCACTTACATCATAACCTGCCTAATCAAGGTTCACATATAATTTTTCAACATCTTCCTAGGCTTCAGCTATCCTGTGCAAACAATGACATATTAATGCCAAGCTACAGAACATTTTTTTCCTGCTTAGTAATATTCCAAAGGATGTGTTACCAGAGCTTCCTCTCCAGTTTACAGTGTCAGCTATTTTATGCACAACTACAATTCCATAACTGGATTCAATTAGACAGCATTACAAGAAACTGTGCGGTGAAATATATTTTTAAAATTTTAACACTTAGTAACACAAAGGGTCAATTGTTGCTTGTTTGTCCTATTCTAGTTATTCCTGAACCGGATTAAAAAACAGCCTCCTCCTCGTTTTCCTTGGTATTTTGGCTGGCAAGTTAAACCCAGAATTGCCAATAAGGCAAATAGAGACTTGCTAACAACTTTAAACTCTGCAGACTGAAAAAGAGGGTTGAATGACTACATTTATTGCAGACATTGACAAAATTCAAAGTGCACTGGACTCTGTACATGAGTACTGAGAGATCTGGACATAAGTGCATATTATAAAATCCCACCAACATATCCTGGATACATATTAATTAATGAACCAGTGCCTCCACCAGAGGTACTCACACAATAGTTGTGGAACCAGAAAAAATAATGCAGTAATTTTGTGACATATACACTTTATGATGTTAGGTTGCCATTCACTTAAATTCTATGATCCAGCAGGGACTATATCCTCATGATTGCCTATATCCAAAATCCACTAAAATATAACTCCAGGAAAACTCTAGGTCCCAAATAATAGTAAGTGGCATTGCTCACACATACAGTCTTTGGCATGCATATACACCATGACTTACAGTTCAGATGGCCTAGCTGGTCTTGAGGTTTGAAACCTTACAAAACTTTTTCATCTAATTCCCTTTTTTTAGCATTGACATTTCCCAGGTTGATCGAGACAAAGGTGGAAAAGAAATAATTAATTTTGTCACTCATCAGACTGATTTCACAGGAAACTATGATTTACATACGTGGAATCACATTCAGTTTGGAGTGTGAGATCTACAATGGATTTCTACCACCTTTTAGAGAAGTTGACTGTCTAGAGCTCTTAACTACTCTGAATTTCACAACAGTACGTTTCAGCACATATGAATAATGCAATGTGAGGAGTTTCAAGAACTGCCTTTATTATATTTATAGGCACTCAATGCCCCTGCAAAGTTGGTGATGGTTTACCATTTGCAAAGTTCAATCAGAACAGAAAGTTAAGGGAAGTCAAGCAGAGAAAGCATCACACACGTTTAGATACAGGCGGTCCTAAAATAATCCCAATATTCACGCTCAGAAGGTAGTGAAACAATTTCTTTACTCAGCAGGGAGTACGGAAAATGTAAGAGAATGATCAGAAACATACTGGTTTCTTCAGAAAAGACCTGCTGTGGGCAGGCTTTATAACTTGGGGCTTCAAGAAGAGGGCTTACTGCAGTAAAACAGGCTTTCCAATGTATGAGAGGAATGACAAGTACAGGTAAGACAGCATTCACAAAAATCACATGTATGTGATTTGAAATCCATGTCCCTGAGTGTTGTGCATGTTTGGGCAAGAAAATCATGCCAGTTCATGAAGAAGCTGTTTCTGTACCAAGGCATATCATTGATGCTAAAAATGCCAAGACACAATGGACAGAATAAAATTAGAAATGAACTTCACATTCTGAATACCCTCATAAATTTATATCTAATTTCTATTAGAGAATATGAAGTTCAAGAAAGCTTTACTGAAAAAATGTAGCCTTTTATAGAAAAATTTAATTTCTTAAGCTGTGCACACAGACTAGGGATTTTGTTCACTGAATAAACATGCCACATCATTGATCAATGTTTTCTTTATCTATGTTGTAGGAAAAAATACAAGAACATTAGAGTCAGCCTGGGTCTGATACCAAAGGCTGTTTTAAATGTCCAGTGTTCATTCCATAACCCTAAATTACCTTGCAATAAAAGAAGAGTAGAAGACAGAAAGTCAGTATGAACCAAACATGTCCACTGGCAGTGGCACTCAATATCTGCAGATATTAAGACTGATCATGCTGTCCAGTGGTTCAAGGCAAGCAGAACTCTTGCCCTCTGAACTCGGGAGAACTGAGCCTGGACACTTCAGAATGAGGACACAGCCACTCTTAATATGTAGCAAATATAACTCCATTCAAAGTTTGTAGAAGGGTCACTATAATCCAAGAGAAGCTGTATTGGTATGGAACATGAGAACCAAGTAAAACAGCACTATTTTTGCTTCCTAATTTTCCTCTTCAGTCTCTTCCCTTTGCCTTTTAAATCATCACTCAGAACTGTTCAGACCCATAAGACAATCCAGCCTACTTTACAATTTCAGGCAAACAATATGACCCACACATAATCTGGAAAATGCATTAGCTTTTCTGCACCAGACTTTGGTGTTTATTGTCCTTAACATTTCATTCAGATCTTCTGTGACTCCAACAAAGATTAACTTTAGAGGAATCAAACCAGTACTCCTAAATACCACCACCCTGTTATTTCCTTCCAGAAACACACAGCTCTTACCTGTACAGGAATAGTCATCAATGCGTATATAGCCTGTTTTGCAGACACACATGAAGGATCCTGGTGTATTTACACACATGGTGTTCTCACGACAGTAGTGGCGTCCTTCAGCACACTCATCAATATCTGTGAACAAGGCAAAGAGGAATACAAGTCAAATTCAGCAGTATATTTCAATATACTGCTGTTCCTTTCCATCAGAAGTGGGACAGACTAAAGAGTTACTGAAATACCAGTGCATTTTGGAAAGTTTTTTGGATTTGTCCTTTTAAAAAAACTGCTAGAAATATTCAAACAGGAGAAGCACCACAAGTTTCTGTGAACATCTGTTAGTGGAGTTACAAAGAAGATTACACTGGCTTACACGCTTCCTTTTGACGTGTGTCTGTAGTTATTCCTATAATTTAAATAGAACAGGAAAAAAAAACACCAGGGTCCCAAACAACTGGCAAATGTCCTCAGCATGGCAGTGGCATCCATCACATCACCCTGTACTAATGACCTCAGTCATTAGTATAGAAAACACACAAGAATATGCACACTACATGCCTTTGATCTGACATAAACTATTGTTTAAGAAGAAACTGTAAGGAACGTGGTAAGACCTGAAAAGACCCTGAAACTTAGTATAAATTTCTCTTAGAACGATAAAGTAGTAAATCAGTATTTTTAATATATATGAACACATATATCTCTAAATAGCTACATAAATATGTATATAGATATATCTACATACATATGTAGCTAGACACATATACATGCTGTACCTGAAATAAACCTGTGAGAATCTCATTCATATGAAGATCTGCTCTGACAGAACAAAATGCAACTTGATAAAATACTTGTTGGGGGAGAACACCTGTTGCAGTATAAGGTCCTAGAGCAAACTCCCAACATAAATGACTGTCGGTAAGGAAATCAAAACCGAATTTGTTTCGGTACTCTCTTGGGCTTCAAAATATTTTTGTATCAGGTTATAATTCAACGGCAAGACAAAGAAAGCACTACAAATAACAAAAAACCTTCTGCAAAAAAGAAAAGCAATATTAATTTGGAAGTACTCAGTTCACTCAGTAACACAGTGTTCCTGTAACAGTAATGATAAAGTCATCATTACTGAGATGCTCAGTACACCTATTTATATTGTCATGCAATGTGTCACTGAACCTTTCTACTAAAGTATGCTAAAAACCAAATGGGTGGATTGTTGACTTGGTTTTTTCCTGCTCATCAGTTTTGATTTCTTTCGTATTTTCAATGATGTCTATAGCTTTCAGTGTTCAAAATAAAATCTGTGTATGGAAAAGCATCTTGTTGCAGAGTCTAATGATAGCTCAAGACAAAAGACTGTATATATAAACTCAAATCAGGGTTGAATTCTCAATGCTGTGATGCTGAATGTCAACATTATCAGCTCCTGTACTTTGCTCCTGCTTAGGTTGTATCCCTCATTTCTTCTTATCTTCCCTGTGTCTATCAATCAACAGGAATTTACCAACTGCACTCATTGACTGCTCTTTTTTCGCCCCCTTTGCATTCTTAGAAGATAATTTGCCTTCCTGTACAAAACAGTGTGACACACTGAATATTAATGATTCTGTAGCAAGTTCCTAATTTCATTCCATTTTGAAAAAAGAATTTGCCACAAGTCCTCTGCCCACTGGATTCTGCTGGAGAAGCTGGGAGCAGTTGGCTACCAAACATTAAGGTGTCCACTGCAAAAAAATTTCACGGCTGATGTACTTTAGTTTCCTTCCCTTTACCTTGTAGACTCTGCAGGCACAAAAGAATCATTGAATTCTTGATCTAAGAACACCAAAAAAAAGTGAAGCAATCATAAGACTACCACAGCTGGTTTTGCACAGAGTGGAGTAGGGCACAGATCTCCTGACTTACAGATGTTCTGCAGAAACACAAGTATGCAGTTCACAAAAACAGCCAGCAGTTACAACATATGGCTCAGCCTCTACAACAAATGATGCAACTTGTGTCTTTCATAATTCCAGTTAACAACTCTGTATTAAATTATTTGTGTTGATTTGTATTTAAGTAACAACATCAGTCTTGGAGTAATTAGAGGTCTCATGTTTTTAGCATCAACAGAGTGCCTAGAAGCCAGCTCTGGCACCCTCAGAAAATTCTGCTTAAAAATCCAAAGCCTCAGAATCATTAAATAGAACTTTCTGAAAACTGTAATAATGATTGCTTTGGCAAGTAAATAGCCACAGGAGACCCAAAATGCCAATGGTTTTTATTTTGCAGGGAAAAACTTAAAGTCAAAGCTCCTTTGATTCAAATCTCCTAATTTAGAAGGGCTCTAAATAAAAGCTTTCACTTTGCTAACATACCATATATTGAGATTTTGAAAAATGTTTTATTTATAATCATATTTTTTCCAAACCTTCCTTGTTGAACTGATACAAAAAAAACCCACCTCACAAAACAAAAATCCCAAAACCAAAACCAACCAACCAAAAAAACCCAAAACCCCACAACTGTTCAGGTGATTTTTGAAGCATTCATTTGGACAAATCTGATGTACTGTTTTTTTTCAAACTGATTTGCAAAAATATTGCTCACATTTTTAAAATGTTCACTGGAAATCAAAACTCGCACCCAACTCTCTGTTATTGCTACTATCACAGGATTATGTTACATTGGCACCTAAAGACCCTCTACACCATGGACACACAGCAGATAAGACACAATTTGCAACTTTAATACTAAATAAAGATCATTTATACAAAAAAGGGCAAAATAACAGTCAAATTACTAGTCACAGAGAGATTGACCATACATAAAGACTGCAATTCCATTCCCCCTCTGGCACTCCACATGTGAGCTTCATATATATTAGGTTAGGGTATTACAGAAGTAGGAGTACTGAAAGGAATGAGCTCAATATCTGTTGTTTTTCAAAACTACCAAAATAAAAGCTTTTTCATCCTGTTTACTGGTTGAAAACACTGGTCAGGCCTCTTATTCACCAGTCATGGTGTAAGCCCAGTCAGCAGCCAAGGCCCAAGAAACTACTTGCTCACTCTTCAACCAGTGGGAACAGGGAGGGAATCAGAAGGATAAAAGGCAGAAACATGTGGACTGAAATAAAGATAGTTCAATAGGGAAAGCCAAGGCTGCACACACAAGCAAAGCAAAACCAGGGGTTGATTCCCTGCTTGGCAATGGCAGGCAGGTGCTCAGCCAGCTCCAGGAGAACAGGGCCCCATCATATCTAAAGGTAGCTTGGGATGATAAATTCCATCACTCCAAATGTCCTCCCTTCCTCCTCCCTCCCCCCAGGGCACACACTGAGCACGATGTCACGTGGTCTGGAATCTCCCTGTGGTCACTTTGGGTCACCTGTCCTGGCTGTGTCTGCTCCCAACCCCCAGGCACCCCCAGTCTCCTCCCCAGTGTGGCAGTGTGAGAAGCAGGAAAGGCCTTGGCTCTGTGTAAGCCCTGCTCAGCAATAACAAAAACATCTCTATTATCACCGTGTTCAGCAAAAATCCAAAACACAGGCCTGTACTAGCTACTGTGAAGAAAATTAACTCTACCCCAGCCAAAACAAGCATGCCACCTTTAGCTAGAAATGCACAACAGAAAACCTTATGCATTTCCATGTCTAAGAAATCCTACAACATTTATTTTAATTTCCTTCTGTCAAAAAGCCTATTTAGCATATTAATGCATATTCAGGTTTTACTGTTCAGCCAGTAAGATACTGAAGTCAGTTCAATAGGATGAATGCACCACTCCAATGGCTTTACACATTCAACAATAAAGACTTGTATGCTTGAAGTCTGTGATGTGATACTGAGCCACCAGCTGTGATGTACTGACAACAGTGTAGTCATAGAGATCATCAACCTGCTCTATTCCCAGTGGAACAGATAAAAGGGGCACCTCTGGGAAAACTGGCTAGTGCAAAAGTGTTTGGAATCTGCACTTCAATGATTTATTTATACTTGCAAAAACATCAAAAACAGGAAAAAAACCCTGAAAAACCTGCCTTTCTTTATTCCCCCAAGCACTTAAACAAAATTTATGCAAAATATATAACCAAAGAAAAGTTTCCCTGTATCCCTTCCTCCTGCGCTCTAATGAGTTTGCTTCCCCAGAGTAAAATTCCCAGTTATGTTTTACAATCCCATCAATAAGAAAACTTGACCTGCAATCTATAAATCATTGTTGACCAAAGCCTCACACTAACAAACAAAGCCTCTCCTTAGGCCTTCCTATACATCACTGCCTTTATCCACCACAAAAGCCTGCCAGAACAAATGAGTCTGGTATTAAGTCAGTAATTATGGCCTGTTATGAGAAGAGGCTACTTCCAGAACTGAGGATCCTTTATGGATAGTGTTCTGCCATCAGCTATTTCCCTTAAAACACGATGGTGTCTAACACCAGTGATCTCCCTGGTTGCATTTAGAGAGGTGTACGGCAGCCAGGGAGATCACTGGTGTTAGACACTACTGAGTTTCAAGGGAAGTGTTAAAACTCTTGCAGGAGTTTTTGCAACAAATAACATTAACTACCCAGGAAGAAAAAGAACAGGAACATAAAAAAAACTTTGTTTTTAAAAAAAAATATTTCATAAACACATTAAAAATTACCCTGAAAACAAGAGTAGAGTAGATTAGATCTGCAATTTAAAATAAAACAAATAAAATCCCCATAGGATTTATATTAATAAAAGAGTATGTTTTCACAGCCTATAAATATCAAGCACCATATTTACCTGTTCAACAGGCTAATGTTTTTTCACCTCTCACACAACTTCATCAGCACACCTCCACCCTGATCTGAGGGCTCCACTGCTGAGAGCAAGGGCATCACCACCCTCTACTCCTGTGAATCCAGGGCCTTGCTGCTGACATGGACACCAGTAACAATGATCACAACATAGGCCTTTCAGGCTCTTAGCTTTATCACTACCAACCTGACTCATATAGGAAGACAAGCAGGGAGAGACTGACTCTCTTCCGGGCCCTGACCCAGAAAAAGGGGATCACAAAATCAGCACACGCTACTCAACAATTACGGGACTGAAAAAGAACAATGACCCGTCACAGCAATCAATAACTTAAAAAAGGTTAATGAGGATTTAAAATCTTTAGAAGAAATGTAACCTGTTCTACACTTGGAACAGGAAAGGAAGTTCTGCCCATTTACATTCTCTTTGTCATCCCTCCACCACCAAGTCCTACCTTTCTCACTTTCGACCTCTGACATCAAGCTTCTCTGCTGTTTTCCTCCCGCAACCACTTTCTACTTAAGTTTAGTAGTGTCTTCAGATCTTGCTAACTTTCTCTCCTCCTGTACTCAACCCATCCCTTTACCCATCAGTTTACTCCTTAAAAGGAAAAGAACAGAGCATAACTTTGAACCAAGATCCCACCAGCTTACCCATCTGTGAAAGTATTGAGCTTTTCTTTATTTCCACCACCAAATGCACTACCTTCCCAACTGCACAAATGTTTAGTATACACTAAAACTTTCTGGCTCATTGCTCTAATAAAAATATTCCCAGTAGGGTCTCTCACATTGGACCGTATTTCCAAGATCCTATTCTCTTCAGCTTCCCTTCATTTTCACCTACATCCCAGTTTCAATATCTTGTGTGTTTTGGTTTCCATAACACTATCTTCTATGAGTCTCTTTTTGTGTAAACCCTTTCTCACTTGCTGTCTAAGATGACAAAATATCTTGGAGCTCTGGCACAGTCCTTGCTCCTCCCCCTCCCACTACTATTTCTAGACTCTCCATCACCTGTCAAGCCTATGGTTTAACTACTGCTGTTACCTCCAGTCAGTCACAAAACAATCACTGCACTTTTGTTTTGCTTTGCTCTATCAAATCCACTGCAGCAGTTCTTCCAACTGAAAACCCTTTGTTATTCCACAAAGGATGTTACCATCAACTTCAGTCAAAATTGTGTCTTTCTTCATGGTGTCTCCCATTACTTATTCCAGCTGACAGCACCACCACAGTTATCTCTCCTATCCTCTATAGATAATTTCCAGCTTTTTCCTCTCTTTACACTGTGTGCTTTAGATGCTTACCAACATGCTTACCAATAACCAGTAAGCAACCTGGCTCCAATAGCAAAATTATGAAGAGGTAATATGTACACAATCTACATCCAAAATTGGTTTTTGCTCTTGGGGAGTTTTACTACTTTTATTTTTGTCTACCTTTCTAAACCTGTCTCTCCTCTTCTAAAGAGAAAAACAATAGAACCTATGGAATCACAATTAATCTAACCCTGTGAATCAACTATAAGAACATACCCTTCATACTGAGTTAAACCTCAAGCATACACAAAGACTAAGAAGAAAAGAGCAAAATAACCTTCCATTATCCCCACCATTCTGGTCCCTGAAAAGAACTTGGTCACTAACAACTCATGTAGCAATGTGTGGGGAGGGTAAGAATAATTGGGCAGTTACTAGTATCTGTTGATTTTTATTGAATTATTAACAGACATTTAGAGAAAATGTGTGACTTGGATTAAAAACATTAGTTAGCACTCTTGTAAATAAACTAATTTTACTGTTCTACCTTGACTAGACTGATAAGATATTAATTAGACTAAAAATAAATTCTAACTATTGGTTCTTCACACAGGGTGTGTTCTTTCCTAGCTCATAACTAAACTGCACAGATAACATATACATACTGTACACATCTTGCTGCTTTTCCCTTCAGGCTATTTTAAATCTCTGATCTTTGCTTAAGTTCATGATTTCTCTATCCATCTCCTGAAGCCTGTGAGGAAGCAATCAGGACAAAAAATACTTGAAGTAAAAGCAAAGTCACTCAAGGTCTACATTCCTTGACAAAAGTTCTATATAGCTTTGCAAGGACACAATACAACATTACAGCATTTCAGAAATAACATTTTTAACAGTACAAAGAGTTGTTTTTATTTCAACTTGCCCCAGTTTTTGGAAAGGAAGACAGACTGTTGAGATAAAACTGTCCTTGTTAAAACATGCAGTAGGAGATATTGTTCAACAGCTACTCATGAATGTGAGACTCTTGGAAGAAACTGAAGTCTTTATCTCGGTCTTGTGAAAACATCACTGGACTTCACACACATTATATAGTCTTAAAAATACATATCACATCAGAATTTTGAAAACAGATATTGTCAGCCATCATGGAGTGTTTTGCTTGGCAAACTGCATCTTCTTACTATTTAATATCTCATAATTAATTCATATAGTAGTGTATACGTGATGAAACAAGTAATTATACATAGTTATTTGTCAGACATGAAAGCATCCCAGGGGGTCTTTCCTTAGGCTCCAAATAACTAGTCTGATATAGCTGCATACTGAGAATAAAAAGGAAGTTGTATATGACTAATTAGTCAATTCTGAAAATCAGAATATTACTGGCACTCCAGCTCATGATCCAATCCCCTTCAGCACTACACTTAGCTAGAAATAGGTCTTTAAATATGAATTGCAAAATAATATTTTTCTTTTCTTAAGTATGACAACTTCTCATCATTTTGAGCTATGAATGTCAAGAATTTCAAATACTTGCCACTCATCGTGTTTTTGTTTTCCCCTATTTTAAAAGGGTAATAAGGAACATTAATATTTTTATACAGAGACTATAAATACCTATTGGGTTTTTCTCAGAAAGACACAGCACAGATTGTACTGCATCAGTGTATTTTAAAACTCCCTACTGGAAGACAGTAAAGACAGTACCTGTAAGCAGTGGTAAGGGCCTCTTGTGTGGCTCGATTGTATTTGGGTCTAAACCGTGCAGCACAGTCTGGAGTTACCTGGTAGATTACTGCCTCTTCTATAGAAAAGTGCTGATATCACAACTCAGCTGTCTCTCAAACTGTAAACACTGTGGCTGCTATTGCTCTGCACTCTTCATGAAAGAATATTTATTTTAAATTCCGTTTGCCTTAACGCAAGGCATTTCTGTGTCTTTGTTACAACTCTTGGGAATCCAGCATTTATGCATTGTTAAGACGTGTCGCACTTTTAGACTCAGATTTTATAAGTTACAAAAGAAACACAACCATTTGGCTGTGGGCACTTTTCACACAGTGAAAGTACCTAATTTTTTCATTAATCACCTCCCAGCTAACATTGAAAACTCGACCAAAAGTAAAATAAGAACAAAATCAATGCTTTATTTTCTTTTCTCTTCTGCTTGCAGGTGTACTTAATTTTTATGGAAACTTTTATTTTAATTTCTCATCTTGAGACAAATTACATCATCTGTTTTTAGTGCTAGTAGAAAAGGGCTGCTCTCAGTGCAATAAAACCTCTCCTTATCAGATACTAGTAGAAAAGTTTAAAAGAATTTTCAAGAAGCTCCCTTCATATGAATAATTTCAGCTGTTTGTTTTTTTTTTTAATTGTAGTAGCATCATTTTCAGTCTTGACTATGGCTGGCTGGATGATAGAATCATTCCTAACATAATGAATGTAGAAGTAAACAAAATCAAGTAACACTGAATCACATCCTACAATTTGTACACATACAAATTAGCCCACTGCTACAGTGGTGGCACAATCTGTACCTCAGTATGAACCACAATTTATGAACAGGGATATTGCATGTGCACTTTAAGTTAGGAATAAACTTTATTACTTTCCTCAATTAAAGCTTGGGAAGACAAGAAGGATTGGTCCTGGTCCAACACACTGACACATTAAAACTGCTTTTCTAATTCTTCATATTAAGATTTCTCAGTAACCTAATGATGGAAATAAGATGACATTTAGTGGTTTTTATGAGAAAAAATATTAATAATTGATTCTATATTAATACTATTTAATATTAATATTTCATCTAAATATTAATACCATTTAATTAGATTTTAATAGAAATTTCAAAATAACACTCTGCCCTTCCAGAGGGAAAGTTTTTCTTTCTGCTTGATTGGTTTCCCAACTCAACTTCAAATGACTAGGTACTGACTCCAACAAACTGCCAGCTAATGGAGATGGAAATCTTTACTTCTTATCTATATGTGATACTATCGACACTTTTCACTTCAAAAAGTACTTTTGCCTTGAAGAGGGAAGCATGAGTAGCCTTCCCAAAGCTGGTTCACATAGCTGACAGTACTGTAGAGCTCTTAAGTAGGACTCTTGCTAAAAAAAAAAAATGGTGCATACCATGAAGACAACAAAGCTATCAAGTAGCCCAGTACTGTCTATTAAAGATCCAGAGGACTTAATAGAATATATTCTAATACTCTGAGCTTTATCTCCATTATGGAAGTCTCTTACTTACACTCTCCTAATATTACATTTAATTTAAGAAAAAATATGTTGTTGATAACTGTACTCTGCCAATACAATGCAACACGTATCCCATTGCAATGAGATTATAACTATTTATTCTTTATAAGATTTCTTCTCTTCACTAAAATCTGTGGAAGTCAGATTGATTTTGAAAATGTGCTTTATTTTTGTAATCCAGGAGTTAAAACTAACAAGATTAACAAGAAGATTAACAACAGATTGTACTAATTAGGTAAGTGAAGAAGTGCAATATTCATATTGTTGGGGAAGAGAGTTAAATAATGCATTAGTTTTTTTAAGCATACACAGGGATAAATTAGCAAATCTTTTCAAACAGAATAATAACATACAACTGCGAGCTAACAGACACTTGATAAGGTCTAACCAAGTGTCATTTCTGATGTGCTTCAGAAATCTCTGGAAAGAGGCAATTTTTCCTCTAAGACTGCTTACTTCCTTCCACTGACAATGATTCAAATCAAGCCAGCTTATTTAAAAGCAGATTTCTCAACTGAAAACCTTCTCCCCTCGAGGGACAATCATCAGTGAAGCTGATGTAATTCTCCAATCCAGACAAAGTCATTCAGTCTTTGGTCTAATTTCATCTGCTACACTTGAAACTGGGACAAACATGATGACAACAGGAGAGAAACTAGAAGAACTGCTGAGGAAAAAGAATAAATTATAATATAAATGGAAAACTGTTTCACAAAAAATTGTTCTAAGTGAACTATGCTGTAAAAAGTACAACTAGATTTCTAAATATCAAAAAGAAATGGTCCACATACCCACTAGATAAATTTGTTATGTGTAGAGGGCTGACCCTGGTCAGCAATTTAGTGTCCAGCAGCTTTCTTGCTCAACCCTTCAAGGGGATGGAGCATTTAATGAAAAGAGAGAAAGGGAGAAAAAACTCATGAGTTGATATAAAGACCATTATAAGTGAAGGAGGATAGGAAAAAAATGGACTCAAAGGTAACCACTCTCCAGCTACCACTAGCAGACTGATGCCCAATCGACCTCTGAGAAGCAGCCACATTTTAGTCCTGTTTTCACTACTGAGAATGACATCACAAACTTAAACCACAGCACCACACAGGCTGCTATGAAGAAATTTAACTCTGTCACAGTCAAGATAGATATGTGATGAAAAATAGCCTCTGCATCGGGGAAAATCCTCTTGAAAAAGAATTCAATAACACATTTTTCTCAGGTTGTGTTGATCTCCACAAAAATTATTTTATTCTCCTGTCTTCTTTCTTGAGCTTCCTCTGCTCACTATTTAATCAGAAATCTTTGGCAGTACTTCTGAACTGAAATCAGATTTTGCACAGAGACAGTTGAAATGCGCTCCTCTAGATGCATCAGATTACCTTGGTAGCCAAGAGTCACAACCTTTATCCCGAAATATCCTTTTCAGCATAACTCCGCCATCATAAAAGCAGTGGATATTGAACACTCTTTGAAATATATTTCAGAAGGTAATCTTCAATTTGAGAGTACTGCAGATGTGGCTCTGGGAAAAACTAATTACACTTCACCAGAACACCTGTTTTAGTAAGCTGTTGATGTTAGACAGAATGCTGCATTAAAAACACCTACACCTGGGCAGCACAGCATAATCCATACACAACCTGCCCACAAAGTATCTCAAACTGCATAATAGCCTGAGGCAGAAAATAGATTTAGAAGTATTTGGAATAAGGCTTCCAGCACATAAATTAAGAAATACCAGTTCTTTACGTATTGCTTTACACAGTACTCTGAGGGAAAGCTAAATGTGATGTAAGTATTAATAAATATTATTATAGTACAGCAGAAATTTATCCACCATAAAAGTGTCTAGAGATATCACACAGCTTTGGAAAAGTGCTTGTTCATTCTAGGACAGAAGCCAAACACTTCCATCATCCAGGTAAAAATTATGCAGTTTTTCCAGACCCACACTGAAAACAGCTTTGAGGTTTTTGTTCTCCTTAAGGAGAAGTTCTGCAAATGGGAGCATCATTACTTCTGTTTATTCTTTCAATATTGATAGTGCTGGAGCACAAATCAGGATTGTAGGCAGTGAAACTTGGCTCTAACACGGAGCCAATGACATCCACTTTTGCAGCATATCTGAAGTTTGTACAGTGCCAATACAGAAACAGCTCTCATATCTATGGGCTCTAGCCATTACAAAAAGCCTTCTCTGAAAGGCTTTGTGTTAACTCGACATTTCTACACCTGGCATTGCTTGCAATTAAAGACCCAATAATAGCAGAGTGAAGAAAGGGCGTCCACTGAGAAAGGGAGGTTGGGAGCATTTCAACCGTTCAAGATGGGACACAGGACTCTGAAAAGACTTGGTGTTACACTATAGCTATTGTGCCTTTTGCTGTTTATTAGTTTAGTACATAAAGTAAAAGTCTCCAGAAATCAAAACCTCTGCTCAAAGAGACATTTGATCTGGAAAAGGCATACAGTAGTAAAAGCATATCTCCGAAGAAACATGGGTCCTTTCTCCTTCCACAAAAACAATCCTAAAGTTTTAATTTGTAGCCTTATTTCCCATCTTTCCAGCACATGACCCTTACAGTCAGTCAGGGATGGACAGTCAAGGCCAGCTCTGGACCCGTGTGCCAACTGGGCACAGCTCAAGCGTGGTGCCAACCCCGCAGCTCCAGCACGGATCCAGCAGCACAGCCAGGCTGGTTTGCCTGTTGGGGCAGCTTCACCTCTGGCACGGAGAACCTCTTGGGAAGGGACCCAACCCCCTGAGCTTTGCTCATGTGGGCACATCTTCCCAGTGTAACTTACTCCTACCACCTTCAACATGAGCAAGTGTTCCTGGATCAGGAACATTTCTAAGTGATAATCTAATGCTTTCAAATGTAATAATCAAAATTATTATTTTGATGTAAATAATATGTCCCAATCTTTGATTCACTTATGCTTGTTCTCTGAAAGAAGTTAAGCAGATTCATAATTACCACCCCAAACCAATGTCATTTGCCCATACAGAAACAATTGGACCAAGAAATCCTCTCAAAAAGTCATCATACTGAAATCAGGTACTGCACAAACTGGTAAATCCTCTTATTATAAGAATGCATCAGCCTCACATATGATAATCTACTGTGTCGTCATCAAACATTCCACCCTTAATGCTGATGAAAAAAGGGGTTTTTTTGCTTATGGCATGCCTGACAAGTTAAGCACAAAGCAAGAGACTAATGTGTGAGACATGGCGATCACTAAGAAAGGGTCCTTTTTTTTTTCCCTTTTTTTGGCAGCGTGACAATAGAGCTGCAGGGGAAAAAAAAACATCTTAAAGTCCCTAAATTCACCATAACTCCATTGCTCCAGTGACTCACTCAAATAGGGAATGGCTGATGAGTTCCCAGAAACACAGATCCACAGCCTAAGCCACAGCAGTCTCCAGGGACTACAGGATAAAAAGTGATGCTACAAGTTACAGAGCAGGTCCTGATGTCAGATACCTCCTGGAACATGATGAGGGGCAAGGGATTTGTTTCTGTAAGATTTTTAGCTCTGCTTCTCAAAACCGGCTTACATCAGAAGGCTTACCATAAAAATTAAGCAGAGATGCATATAAAGCTGAATTAACTATATGCTCCTTTCCTGAAAACAGCCACAGATTCTCAAAATATGAGCATTCCCACCAACATTAATGCAGCTACTAACTCAAGCGAGCTGCAGGCATTAACTTTGGCTGAGTTCAGACAATCTTAAAAGGCCTCAATTTATCCCATTTATTGTGCAACACCAGAGAATAATGCAGGTATTAGGTGGGATTGTAGAGTACCTTAAACTTCATTTACTCACAGATGCTTGACCTTCAATTTAATTTGAAGAGAAGTGCTTGTTCGTCAAAGCCCACCCTGCTGCCAACACTTAAGCTTTATGGTAAGAATGGCCTGACAGCACAGTGGTATTACATGTTTACAGAATCAGGGTTTTCATGAGGCAGAGCAACAGTCGGCACAAACACAGAGACTGTGCAGAGTGGGGATGAGTTCCTTTCACCTGATGATGCTAGACTGTATAGCTGATTCTCTTCTGATCAAGTAGGTTCTTGCTCCCTGATACCAATAAATAATCTTTACTCAGTGTGATTAACAACACTAGAATATAGTCTATAGCATTTCTTACTTCATAGGGAGAGAGAATAGGAACATGCAGCAGTGAAAAGAGAAACTAAATGTTACACTAGTATGTTGTTCAAATGGTTCAATTTAGATTGCCTAAGTATCTGACTGCCATGAAAAAAAAAGGAAAATATTCCTCTGTTTCTAATTCAAGACAGCCATATTAACTGGTCACCTCCATGCTGATCAGATATTTTTTTACTTCCTTTCAAAGAACTTAACTGGAGAGATTATTTTAGTTGATCAACATGCTGCATATCTAATTCATTGTATTGACTATGTCTATCCCTTTGACAGCTTATGAACCAATACAGTAATTTATACAGAAGTGCCAAGCCTGTGTCCAAGGCATCACCTTCACAGTAGGCGTTGTCCTCTCGAAGGGCGCGGAAGCCATCGCGGCAGCTGCAGACAGCCCTGTCCTCTAGGTTTCGGCAGACAGAATGCTCCATACAGTTATGTCCTTCAGTGCAAAAGTCATGGCCTGCACAGAAACAAGCATGATTGAGGGTTAAAAAGAGTCCAGGGATTACAAAACATACCTGTCAAAGACAGTCCTATCTTTTTCGCAGTTGGGTCAAGGAATACCTTTCTATTGTCTGTGAGATACAGAAAAATAAATTGTACCTAGCATGAAATGGATGAGAGGAGCAGTAAAGGCCACCAGAAGAGACTGTCTCTAGGTCTTCAATTCAATTTCAGGTTATAGCACTATCTGAAGCAGCTGGATAGGAGGCTTGCTTAAATCTCCTTACTGTCTCCTTGTCATTGTTAATTACTCTCACATGGACATGTCTTAATTGTATAGTTCTTGTCATTTTCTTTTTTTTGTTTGTTTGTTTGCACATTTATAAAAGAGCTTAACAGCTTAGACACTTAGCATCTCATTTATTAAGTGATATTACTTTTAGCACTTTTAGTTCCCAGGTGTATTTATAAAATCCTTCTATATTTAACCAAAAGTCTTTGATTAACATGACTTGTTTTGCTTTATTCCCTTTATCTCTTCCCT
This sequence comes from Thryothorus ludovicianus, assembly GCA_013397245.1. Classification (NCBI taxonomy): domain Eukaryota; kingdom Metazoa; phylum Chordata; class Aves; order Passeriformes; family Certhiidae; genus Thryothorus; species Thryothorus ludovicianus. The sequence goes on along the minus strand of VZTB01014215.1, from coordinate 377,792 downwards.
TCCTCCACTAGGTGAATTCTCTTCCTTATTGCATCATTCTTTCCATTACAGAGAATTTTATTTTTAAATCTCACCTGCTAGACATCCCTATTTTCTTATTTTTTCTTATCCATTTTCCCCGAGTGTGGCCATTTTCCATTGCACCTTAATTATAAATTTTTAACACTATGCTGTTCTTTTGCAGGCTGGAAAATTTAGATTGAACCCTTTCAACTCAGTAGGTTTCTTTTTAAATTTCTTCTGTTTGCTCTCAAGAAATTAATGATTTAATGTTATTGAACATTAGCTGACTCTAGAAATTGACTTGAAGCTTCCACATCTGTATATAAAGGTGTGGAGCTTTTCTCCTTCCCTGTTTAATTTTATTTAAGTTTCCTTCTTTCACTGAAGCATTGATTGCAGATGTACTGTTTTCCAATAATTACTTTCTTCTCTCAAAACCACAGGAGACCTTGGGAATGTGGGCCTGGCTCAGGGGACTGGGACTGGTGTAAAAGCAACAGCTCCAGAATGTAAGCTGTCACCAGGCTGCAAAACAAGCCTCTTGCAAAATAGCAAAAAGAAGTATTTTTTGGCAGTAAAGATTATTAGTTTTATCATTCCACCTGGTTTCTGCTTCGTATTTTGCTGTGAAAGAGCTTCTAACCCTAACCTCAGAGAAGCTCAGTTAAACAAGGACCCCAAGCAGGACAGTGGCAGCAGATATACTTGGAGGTCAGGTTAAAGAAGTCTTTTGCATTTGGACTGCTCAGGAACAGTGTGAAGAAACAGGAATGAAGCAAAAGAAGACAAGGAAGCAGAAGATCCAATAAAGACAAAATGTTTTAGTACTGAGACCCAGTGAATGGTTATGATACAAATGTCACTATTGTGATATGACACACTAATGTTTTTCTTCCCCCTGCTCTGGGTTGTTAAGGCTCTAACTTAAAGGTATGCTTAGGTAATATTACTTAAATATTATCATCCACCACAGTGATGGCATCTAACATAGGATATTAAGGACCAAAATACTCTACACTTTAACTGTGCTAGAGGGTCTCCAATTCTCCTTGATGACAGCAGAAGTGTGTGAGTCAAGAGCAACCTCTGGCCACGGAGACATCTACTTTTTGCCTTTTTGCTGTCCTCATTGAATCCTGAGTTCATGGAAAGGCAAAAGGCTTATTTCTGGATTTCCTGCCCTGTATTGGATTGTATCAAATTTTGACATTAACTACAAAGATACATGTCATCCAGAAAGCGTGAGGGCTTTCATACTGATTAGTAGTAGTAGTAGTAAGATTCTCAACACTCATACAGCAGCTGTATTAATAAACAAAACACATGCTACTCAGTAAAAGCCTACAGCAGCTTCTTGTTTTAAGAATAAGCTCCTCACCTCATGAGAAGCCAAACTAGCATAGTTCAGGAGGATTGAAAATATTCAGAAAGCACTCAACCGACATATATTAAAATTTTCTAGCTATACCAGACACAAGAAACATAACATCCTTTTCTCTAAGCTATGGAAGATATTATAGAAAATTATCATTAAAAAATCCTTCTGGACTGTGACAGACTTGAAGACCTGTCTTCTCTAAAGTTCTTTTCTTCTACTTTCTTATCCCTCTGCTTGATGTCATTAATCATATCCTTCATGTTTGTACCGAGCAGCACAGAAATGGCCATAGCTGCAATCTTTGCTGATGTATACCTAAAACCAGTCCAAGAGCTTAATATATTCCTTCATACCAGGTATCAATTCATCTTGTTTAGCTATAGAAGAAACAGATGCAGCCACTTGAAGATGCCAATGTCAATGGCTTTGAAGATACTGGTGTTAGTCCAGATCAAAAGGGTGGGCCAAACTCCAGAGCACCTCCTACATCTCTCTCCTTTGGTGAGGATCAGACTGGGTGTAACATGCAAAGGTGCACAGCATACAAAAAAATCTCCCAAAGTTTCTGCCTATAGATGTGGGCTGCAACCCCAGAGAGGTGAACAAGTTACCCAAGTACTGAACATAGCACAAACAGTTCTCCGAAAGAGATATCTCAAAGCACCCCAGAAAGGTGCTGGCAAACATGAATATTCTTCCAGTCTATTTAATTTGGATACTGGAGAAGTAGAAAAATCACTAATTACATATATGATTTCTTAGACTTTTCACCCATTTTTGGCTGGAATTAAACACCAAAAATTGTTTCACAGAATTCACATTACTAATCATTTCACAAACAATTTTCAGATGTTGTGGTGCAGTTGTTACCTATTCAGCTTCCCAAGATCTACAGCAATAATCATGCACAGGAGTGTCCTATTCAAAATTATCAGAAAAAAAATCTATTTGTAATCTGTAAGAATGAAAAATTACACTGAGCTCATGTATATATCCTGTTATTACCTTACCTTTACAGACTTTGCAGCAACTGTGAGATAAGGGGATCTGTTGAGATTCTGGGCAGTTCAAAGCTGTACAGCTGTCTTTTGGAATTCGCTGCATTTTGTGGTCCTGTTAAATTGAGGTAATTGATTAATACTGTGAGATAGGAAATAAAGGAAGTTATAGCTTCAGTGGAGTTTCAACATTATAATGTACAAAAAACCCATGCCTAGGCTAAACTCCAGGTACCTTCAAAAACCATTTGAGAGGACAGCACAGCATGATGAAAGCATCAGGAACTCTCCTGTACTCAAACCTTTTCAAACAAGCAGAAGTGTGGCAACAACTCTCATTCTTCTCTTATTCTAGCTGTCAAGTAACTTGCCTCAGAAGTTTCTCTTAGCATTATGCCTGAAAGAGTTACAATTATTTCTCAAAAACTGAGGCAGCATATTCCAGAGTCATGGGTCTCCATAATGAATACTCTAAAGAAGCTTGATATATATACAGCAAGCAAAATCATACTTGAACATCTCTGATCTCACTGTTGTGGCAGTAATACTGAAAAAAATTGGCATTGAATCCCTACTAGGAAAGAGGAGTTTGGATCAGCATCTGGAAGTGTACAATAGCACAGGATGGTATGTTAGTATCTTCAGGGCAGGTCACGTGAAATCGCTGCAGTATGGCCACACCAAATGCTTGCCTCAGCAACCTGGCTACCACGGGTGTACCATCCTTAGGCTCCCTCAGGCCATAAATAATGTGTCCTGCAGTGATCTAGTCATGATAGGGCAAAGAAAGAAAACAAGGCAAACAATTGCATGTTCCTCAGAGGCATCTGCCATAAAATAAGCTATGGGGTTAAGGTAAGACCTCAATGAATTCAGGACCCTGCATTTCTGCATGCAGGAAAAGCATCTAAAATAATGCATATGTCATTGTATGTATGTGTACAATTATTATTATTCTTATTGGTCTAGCATTTAATTTTAAGTCCTTTTTAAGCATGAAATATAAAGATGAACATGTACATAATAGCCAATATCAAAATTACTGCTCAAACTTTACCTTAAATAATCTTGACAGAGAAACCAGCCCTAATCTTATAACACAGTACAGCAAACCAGAGATGTGCTATACACCAGAACTAACAAAACCCAGGTAACCCTTAAGCTAAATTAACCTTTGATAGAAATAACATCAATTAAGGTAGTATGGATTTCATTTTAATCCTTTATAAATTTTAAATTAGAATATAATTTTTCATTCACTTCTTTATAAAATTCCAACAGAGAAGTGCATGCCTATAGTATGCACAACTGCAGCAGTCAATAAAAACAAAACATGACACTTTTAATTACATCCAGACAAAATAAAAAATTCCATACACTGCCTTGATAACATCGTTATAAGCCTTCAAGCATGAATCAGTACCTGTGCCACTCCTAGTAATACCTCTTGACTTGAAGTCATTATATATATACCCTTTTATGACAACTCTGGTAGTAATAAAATAATGCCCATCTATGAATTCTTAACTGACCAACAAAGCTTACAGTATATGGATTTTATGCTCTGAATTATCATTCACAAGGCTGCTCACCAGAAACTGTGAGTACTTCAGTCCTTGAAAAAGCAACATTTCAATCAGCCAAAGCTGCTGCTTACTATTTCTACCAAGACAGTGAGGCAGTCTACCAGAAAACAAGTCTAATCAACAAAACACAGACTAGCTCAGCCAAGAGAGGCTTTTTCTTTCATACAGTATCACAATTGCCAGCTGCAAGGAACACGAGACAATGTCACATAACTTTTGATTGTTGTTAATTGCATCCATTGACTAATCATAGAATTCATGTCCTGAGTGCCATGTTGAAAATACAAGCTCATAGCCCTAAAAAGCCTACAGCTGAATCCAGAATTATTTCTGGTCAGCTTCTCCTTGCCATTCTCAAAAGGGTTTCAAAGACCCCACTGCAGGAATTAAGCTCATAAAGATTAAAACCAACAGTGGTTAGGTAAGAGCTCCCAGTTCTTTGTAAGGGACACTTTTTAACAACTGCATGAAAATGAGATTTCCACAAAGTGGTCTGATGGAGAGCTGTGTGGTGAGAGGAGTTGCTTGCCTCATTTTCCCTGCCCTAGAGATGTGTGTTCAGGTTTTCAGCTCCAGCCCACATCCTGCAGCTCTCTAACCAGATGGGACTTTTCACCACACCTCCCCTAGAGAGACAACACACAACTCACTACAGCAGTTTGTGTAATTCTTAACCCACAGCTGTCCCTGGGGCTTTTTGCCATTAAAGTGTGTTTGTGCTCTGAAGAGCAGCTCTATTCATACAGCAGGGCAAGACTGATTCAGCATCAGGTATGTTCTATTTACAAATAAAAACCCCAACCCTATCCCATTTCTGTCACAAGAAATACCAGATACCTGGTGTACCAGCTCTTTTACTTCTTGTTCCTCTAAGAATGATCCTGAATTCTAAACTGTGTCCCCCTCACATTTGTGTATGACTTACACCTGAGCACATAATTTTGAACAATGCTGCAGATGGAAACCTAAGGTAATCTGCTTCTGTTTTCCTACTAATGGTGGGGATGATACCTAGGGAAAAAAGAATGCTGCTTGATTGTCAAGCTGTATCATCAAAGCTTGCAGCTATGAAAAGTAAATTTGTTTGCAAAAATGTGATGTGAAACTCTGACAAAATAAACACAGGCCCTATTAGATGCCTTTTCTGTCACTTCCTAAGGTACACCTGTCTGAATTTCAAAAGTTTCTTTCAGCATGACTTTGATATTTCTAACATGCAAGAATTTTTATTCCATCAAGAGTATTCTTACCTTGCACTCAAACAGAACACAGTCTCCTGAGCTTGAATACACAGTTTCTCTTTGTCCTTCAAAGTAGGTTCTGCCTTCAAATACACACACCGCTTCAGAGGGAAAAAACAAAACAACACAACACAATGATTTTGTATACCTGTGCCAGCACACAACTTAGAGAATTTATACATTTTCTTAAAGAGAACTGCATTTCAAAATGAAAACACTGATTCAGCTGCAAGAATATTCTAAACCCATCTACAGGACTCTTGGATATCATAAGAAAAACAATTAGAGGAGAAGAAAACCCCCACAAAGTAACCAAAAAAGTAACATAAGTACAAAGGCGAAGGACATTGAAGCAATATGGAGTACAGATAGCTACAGATAGAGATGTGTCTCAGGTGACACCAAGAAAGGTGACTGCCTGCAACACAGCTCAGGGGTACACAGGAAAATGGAGCTGTGAGAGCAGTGCCAGTGGCATTAATACTTAATTAGTTTCTTGAAGGGGAATGTTGCATGATGAAGGGTGATCACTGAAGCCACATGTTTATTTGTTATCACAGTCCTTTGATGTTTCATCACCCACACGGTTATTTAAACATTATGGATTTGAATCTTGATTATCCCAATTCTTTATCATCACTGCTGAAGCATATTAAAGTATATGAATTTTTATGAACTGACTTCTCGTTGACTTTTTTATCCCCCAACAAAAACAGGATCAAGTTTCCAATGATCAAATGATAGACAGACATCACTAGGATTAGTGTTTGCCATATCATGGCCTTGGAGCCATTCCTGCACCCCAGGAGCACCAGGTTTTACAAGAGCATGCTGACACAGCTTCCTTTACTGGATTGCTCACTAAAATTCCTATTCAGTATTTAAGACTTACATAAAACATCTTCACAGCAAAACATCTTGCCTTTTTTTTTAATGGGTCCATTAATGCAATTACATTATGCGAAGTATAAAGGCTGAGTAACTGCCACAGAAAAACTGGTACAGAAAATCAGATGTCTGTGTTGTTAAAGAAACAGTCAAGGCTCATCAAGTAAGCAAAATCATGAAATAACAGGAGTAGGTTACAACTTTCAAGTTCCAGATTTTGTTAGAGGTCTAATTTGCTGACCATTGATTTGGAGATGTGAACCAATTATACTTTCACAGAGAGATTTATCTATTTTGTTTAAATAGACTATAATTTGTAGACAATTTAAAACTTTTTAAAGTTTTAAAGAAGTAAAACAATTTTTGTTTTACTTCTTTAATTTAATTCTTTAATTTACTTCTTTAATTTAATTTAACGTCTTTAATTTTTTACTTTGTAAAGAAGTAAAACAATTTTTGTTTTATTTTCTACTTTGAATGATCTATATTAATTAGCATAACTCCTTTTATTTTCATTTCTACTTTACTTTTCTTAACTTGCATCTCTTTCTTATTACTTCATCAGCATGTAAAAAGTAAAGTTTTGGAACTGGTAATGAAAAATAAGTGATAGGTATAGCAACAAAAAAGGGGCTTTTGAAATTCAAAAATATTAATTATAATTATGTTAAAAATATAAATTTTCTTGTGTGATATAAGCATCCAAAGTGCTCTCCCAGTCCTTATCTCAAGTCACTAATTCTTTGTTACATTTTCTCTTCCCTGTATAGCTGTGGAGGGGAGTCACAGAGCAGCTTTGGGGGGGTGCCTGAAGTCCAGCCAGGGTCAACTCACTACATGCAGAGTGTGTGACTCACAAAGGGTCATAAAAACTCAATACTGTGTCTCTTTGCTCTCCCCGAAACAAGTTCTTCTAGAAGGAAGTATATGAAATAATGCTACATAAATCTTTACCAAGGACTAGCAGATCTTGAATCTAGGCAAGTCAAGACAATCATCCAGTCACACATATCATCTCCTATATGTTACAGGCCATGACACTAAACTGAAATATTCAAATATCAAGCCCTTTCCCTTGGCCCATACATTTCAAGTTCCTAAGAACAACTACATGCAACAGGAAAAAATACAGTACAGCAATTCCTGAAGATGACACAATGGCAATGAACTGTTAACTTTACACATCCTCATGTTCCCAACAGGCAGACTATAACTGTTCACAGAAAAGGTATAAGACATCAAAATCACTGTCATTCTATCTTAGAAGAAAATATGCTTCAGAAGCCAAAGTACTCTGAACATATGAGTGAGACTACCCAGACATATTAAAAAAAAAAAAGCAAAACAACAAACTACTTCAAAGCATAGTCCACTGAATCCAGTCTTCTAATTAATGGCAACAAACCTGATTCCTCAAAGAAACAGAAAATAACATACAAAGAAGACCCACCAAAGGAACACATCCAGCCTAGTGTGAAATCATAAAGCCATTTTTTTATTTCACCAAAAGGCTTTGGAAGTCTTCACATATGAAACCATTCTAGTGCAGTGACAGTATCACAAACACATGCTTTCAACAAGAAAATCAGCTCTTCTCCATGAAGTCTTGGAAACAAGAAAAATTTAGAAATTCTGAGTCTGTGAGAGATGGCTCTGCCCAGATAGCCCTTGACCCTTTCCCATTTATTTTCAATGCAGCCCAAGATTGTCTCTTAAAGGCTAGAACATGGTAGCAGAGGGCATGATTCAAGCCTGTGTGGGTGCCAGATTTCAAGCAGAGCTCACATGCCCACCTCCACAACAACAATGCTTGGCCATCATGCAGCTAAGAAAATATCTCTCTAAATCAACAATCCAAGCATTTTGCTATGGCATTGTCAACAAGGTTATAATGTCTCCAGGTATCAGGGGATACATATAGAATGTTCTCGACCTATGTTTGAGAAAACAGAGAAAATCCAACAATAAATGCTCAGTTAAAAAGAATTAATTGAAACTGAATTGAAAACCTGTTAAGTTGAATAATCTAAGCACAATCTTAAGCATGTCTTCTTATGGACTGCTACTCTCACTGACAGTATTCAAAAGGAGTATTTTTTCTTAAAATCATCAAACAGTAATACAGCCTGTTACTTCTTTCCTACTAGTGTTCTCTAAAACATGAAGAATTCCATCATATTTGGGCAGCTCTTTCCATTACAAAGAAGCAAGAACCAAGGTATGCGCTGAAGCTCTAATTTGGAGTGCTACAATTTGTTTTTTTTTCTTTTCAATCATGCCAAAAACATACAGGCACTTCATCTACACCAGTACCACTGTCTCCATGCTTATTTATCACGACAGACACCTGTGGGTTTAGTGATGGTGTAAGTTGATCAGTGCACGCTGCCTTTTCTTCTGCGAATGCTGCCACAAATGTCTTTTTCCCGCTCTCTTGCCAGCCCACTCCTCTTCCACTGCCCACTGCAGAGGCAACCTGACAAACAGCAATGGGCAGATTTGCATCAGGCTACCTGGAGTCTTCCAAAAACTTTATGGTTGTCTGGTTAAGTGAGTATTAAGCACACACAGAAAGATTTCTTGAAAGAAAAACCTACTAACTTTTTTCTGCACACCTTTCATCCGAAGACAGTGACACCCACATCCCAGACAGTGTGGAACAGAATGCTCCTCCTGCCTCCTGACAGCAACTGTCACAGCCAGTAAACATCCCATGACGCTGGTGATTCCTGCCTTTATTTTCCTTCAGAAATAAAGATGTTTCAGCAACATGAACATCTGGACTAGTACTGTGTAATTGGAAAAGTCCAGTGAAGATTTAATTTCTGCTTGGCTAGATGCTTCCCAGGATACTCTGATTAGTTTGTGATTCGTCTCTCTCTGGGGAAGCATATCATCCTTCATCTTCCTAAGTCCTTTCATTCAACAGGCTGAGTCACAGTCAAGACATCACCTGATGATTAGCTGCTCTAGATCTTGATAGTTATTGCTTATGTAGGATTTAATCTACAGCTGAATTACATCAACCATTACCTCTTGTCATTAAATCTCCACATTCTGCCAGTACCTAATATAATATATATTGTTCAAAGAACGGGTTTCTAAGAAGATGAAACAGGAAGTCTACAAAACCTGCTTAGAAGTTTGACTACTCTTGATCTATTTGCATGCAGAAAGTGATCAAATATTACATTGGTAAGCATCTTTGTACAGGGTCTAAATATTATTTGCATAGCTGTATTAATAATGCAACTGTTCTTTAGTATTATTTAACACATTGTGATGACAGGGAATCTTCTCCATGTTCTTCCAGCAAAAGGAATCTCTCAGGAGCCCACTTGCTGTTGTGTTTGTTCAATGAATTATCAACAGTTTGTTAAACCATTCCTTCTCTTCCACAATCCCTCCCTTCTTCCCACTGGCCTCCAAATTACACTTTCCTTTGGTATTACTTTAAATGTCCATGCAAAACCCATGACCCAGCAAACTCTTGCCTTCCATTCACTGAGTTCTCAGGATCTCAAGCAGTACATTTTCTCATTTCTGTATTTGTCACCTTCACTGTCTAGACTGTGCATGCCTTCCCCTGAGGAATGCATGCACACTTCCCTGTGGTATCTGAGCTAGTTTGGATTCAGACTTAGCACCAAGGGAAAGCAGAAAGTTTAGCACATTGGTCAACTCCTCAAATCACATTAGTTTCTTGTATTCTCAACTGCCCAATGAGAGGCAGATAGGACTTTCAGCTTTTTGTCAGTAATTATGAATGGACAATCTAAAAACTGGTAATTAAGTTAATGTTGCTTCATTTTTTGTTCACTTACATTGGTCGGTTGGCAGGGAAGAAACTCACCCAAAATTATGTCACACAGAAAAGCCCCCAAACCTGTCTCATTTGCTTAGTTTTTCTACCTCCTCCTAGGAATCTCTTTGATTACATTTTCTACTGTTCAGAGATGAAGGCCTAGGCATTGTGTAAGTCCTATTAATCCTACTTTGCAAGCTTACACAGCACAAAACCACAGTGTGGCTTTATCCTCAGAGGTACACGCAGAGATAATCGTCACCTTCCCTGAATTTCTTTCTCTTGACAGCCACATCGTTACTCGGCATGGCTCTCACCCCTTTCTCGTTCATCTTTGCAGGGATTTGGGCATTATTTCTTCTTTGCTCATTTTCTGGAAAGCACAAGCTCCTCTGTTACTGCAGTCAGTGAGGCTGCAGACTTACTTTATTTCATGCCATCTCCCTCAACAATTCAAAATTATTCAAAATTCCAAGCTGAAAAATAGGTTTCAAATTTTTCCAGTCAATCACTGCTGAAAAGCTGCATTTAATCTGCCTCTGCTTCCTCAGCTGAAAAATGTATTTGAAAATTTATCACGACAAGGAACCAATTACTATTTGTGTTTTACTTCTCATTAGCTGAAAAAGCTAAATATTTCTATTACAATTTAAAACACAAAGTCATTTTTCTATACTACTCTTAGAATCACTTAAGAGCACCTACAGTGTGAGACACCTACAACAACACTAATGGGCTGTTTAATCACACTGGCAAGGAGTCAAGCTGAAATCCTAAATTCCTTCCCCAACCTCTCATGTTTCCTGTATTTCCATCAACTGCTACCAAGAAATTACATAATTCATCTATCCTATGTGGTGATGTTGAGAAGTCTTCTATAGAATTCATCTGAATCCTGGAATTGAGGAGGCTCCTTGAGTCATCCTTAAAGACTAAACAGGTAATCTGAGCACTGAAAAAGCAGTGAATACATGACTAAAAACTCTATTAGTGCAGCTGAGGCAAACAGACCTAACAGATGAATAAAAACTTATAAAGTAGACTGCCCTGCAGGGGAGTCTGGGAGAGAGGCTGCAGCCAATCAAAGCCAGGGGACACTAATTGCAAAACTGGAGGTATCTGTTGGTAGGCAAAGATCCAATCTGGACAATGGGTTTGATGTCAGCTTCCCTTAAAAAGGGCATTACTACTATTCAGACTGCAGTTTTAGCTTGGTTAAACACAGCAGCCAAAACAACTCTGCTGAGTGACATGCAAAACTTTGGCATTAGTGCAATGGACCGTATTCTGCTTGTTAAAGAGAACTGGAGGATTTTGGACTATAAACATAGTATTTAAAAACTTGAGCATGCCTAATGTGAACAAAATACCCACTCATTTTATGATAAATTCACTATGTTGACAATCCAATACTCAAATAACTTTCACAGCAAAACATCCAACTATAAAATCAAATACCTTAGACAAAAGCCTTAGAGGGTGTCGAGAAGAAAAGCAATTGAGGTTAATATTAAGTGACAACTGTATCACCATTATATTAAAGGTTTATAAACAGCACAAGTCTGACAGACCAAGAGAACTCCAATGCAAATATTACAGGTCTACTTAATCCCCATAAAGATGGAATTAGACATCTGATAGATTCCTTATGTCAGCTATCCACACCACCAGTGTCATAGCTATATTTAGTGAAGGTGCAAATAGATATTTTATCAAATGTTGACAGGGAAATTTGTCCTTTGTTCCACCTTTTCTCAGCTGGACTGCTGGGATGGTTGTAAAGATACTTTTCTGAGAATTTTGTTAAGAGAAAAATAGCAGAGTTTAGAAAATTAGACACTTCCCTTAGAGCACCTTATACTTCAATGCTTAAATCCAGCCATATACCCATCAGAATGCCTCAAGTCACAGGCATTAATATGGAAGATGAAATTAAATGGACTGATTCAGACTGATTATTGAGAATTAATGAAATTAATGAAAAACTGCTAAAGACTTGCACACTTTTGAGTCAGTTTTTTGAAATCTATGAGAGTTAAATTATCACCAATCAGTATTAATTTACTGCATAAATAGAGGCTTGTATTCTCCATTGCCATAAGTTAAAACCATCCATGGACATGACAAGGATGGGAAGACACACACCTACTCCAGCAGCTGTGCTTACAGGGTGTTACTGTTACTCTCTGCTCCCCAGAGATTTCAAAAGGGTGGTAGAGAGGAAATAAAACAATGCATTTTATTCATTAGGATATTTTACCCAGGTTTGACATGAAGAAAAGGAGAGTGCACCAATTATGTTTAGTTTTATGTAAAAACCATATTTTTGCACAGGACTACTGAGATCATGGCCTTCTGCAGCTTTGTGAACACAAATAATGTGAACATATTCAGTAAAAGGCATGTGTCTCTGAGGAGCAGTATTTTCCCAGATTTTGACAGTTTTGTTTGACAGCATTTAAAAAGATCCTATGCAAACTAAAAAACTACAAGCTCCACTGCCATATAGTAAAACTGGCATTTATTAGGGTGAAAAAAAATTATAAGCGATTAATAAAATATTAAGTTTCCACACTTACAAGTCAAAGGTTCCACACAGCTTCTGCTCCAAAAATTTACAGCTACCTCCAACAGTCATGGAGGTTTTGACCAACAGTTTGCCATATTATTTAAATACTCATGGACTACACCTGTATTTAAGCAACTATCAGGGACCCTACGGATGCTTCCGTTCTCAATCAGAATCTCCTTGGTCCAGAACAGTTTCCACAGATGTTTCAGCTAGAAATCCTGCACTGTGACTTTGCTGCACACACCTCCCTAGTGAAGGCACAGCATCCTGTGGCCTGGCACCCATCTCACTGTATTTGTTTTCCTCTCAGATCCAAGTGCTTCCACTTCTCCTGCGAACGGCAGCCCCTGGCTAAGTTGGCTGTTACAGCGATACTCACGTTTCCCTCCTCAGCGCAGGCCAGTCTAATGTGCTCAGACATTCCCAGGGGAGGAGCACCACATCCACTGCTGCTGTTAGATCTCACTTCTTTCAAAGGACCTGCATCTAGCTCTGTACAGCAACCGACAGGGTTTCATGCTCCCAACTCTTCTTCTATGCACTTCTGTTCCCACGTAAGGAATCTGCCAATCCTTCCACCCCTCCCTTCAGCCAGAATGACAGGATTAGTTGGCATAATCACAAACACTCCAGATAACTGTATTTAATGTTCTTAAGCTAAGTCCTTAGCATTAGTTCAGCAAAACACAGACAGCAGTGTAAACACATTTTTGGAAATCTCAATTAGAATTGGTTACGTGAACTGGCTTTCTGAATTTTTCATATACTCCCAATGTTCACTATCCAATAATATTTAAACAAAAATTAACATAAAAAAAATCAGGTATTACCAATAGTTTTGGAAATTTTCAAAAGACAACTTTTAAAAGAAATCTATGTACATCTAACATGCCGTTTTCTCAAGGCTCCTAGAAGTTACTATTATCCATTATGCATTCACAAACAATACAATACTTCATGTCTGAAGTCAGTTCAGGATCTGAAATAATTAAAAATTTAAAAGTAGCTGGAGCAGATGCTCATAGGTTCTGCTATGTCACAGCTGATTTCTCCCAAATGTATCTGAAGATAGTCCGATTCAGCACGGGAACACAGTAAGCTGGAGTTCATAGCAACTGTTAATGTAACTACTCCTCTTTTTCTTTGGGAACTACACTTGTGAAATAAAGCTTTACAGCCACTGATAATTTAAAAAAATCCTATCTTTTAATACTCCTATTGTCCTTAAGAGGACCTTACTAGACCTTAGACAGACGTCACACGTGTGCAGTTAAGTCTGTTTATCTCTATGGAGCTGTCTTCAACTCCAACTGAGCTTTGGCTGCAGCAATTTTCTCCCTACAGGGGCAAGAATCTCTGTATTCCTCCCATGCCACCTGGTCTTGCTTCCTCTGGGCATAGATCCTCCTTTTTTGCATTAGCTCCATCCAAAAGAAGATCTCTTTTCAGTCAAGCTGACCTTCTGCCTCATCTGCTTGACTTCCAACATTTTGGAATTGTCTGCTCTTGTGCTCTTAAAAGAATATTTAAAAAGTAGTGACTAGCACTGAGAGAACCAGTGACTCCCCAAGGATGTGATTCCTTTATTAATTTATATGACTATTTTAACTTTCTACTTCTAAAATATATTCATTTATTCCCATGTTTCTTCACAGCAACTCACCAACAGAATACTGCAAAATTAATAAAGTGAGAAACGTGTGGTTACAGATTGTACATTGTACTACCAACTCTATTTGTAAAGAGTCACCGAAGACAATGGACAACATTTAAGCATCCTGAAGCCATACCTACTACTATTAAGAAGCCTGTCTGAGAAATTCACAACCATATGCAAGCTTGTTATCTCTTCTATGCTACACTCAGATTTGATTTCTCTTTTAGATGCCTCAAGGATCTACAAGGTTTCTAGATAAAGTACGACAAAAACATCTACAAGACAAACTTCCCCTCCACAAGCCTGTAAAATTTGCCTAGAGAGAAATACTGCTCTTTAGTCAATAGGGAAATAACCTAAAGAGACATCTTAAGGAAATAATGCCTGAATTTACATGTCTTTGTCAAAGTAATAACAACATAGAGAGAAGCATGCCTGTTCATCTTCCCTACCTTCAAATATTTGAAGTGCTCATTTACTAGAAAAAACAGGTTATATGCCTATTTTCCAGATAAGCATATTTACTTGCTTTGATTTCAAGACGGG
>VZTB01014215.1:318566-359432 GCA_013397245.1 Thryothorus ludovicianus | reverse complement strand
GAGAGACTTTCTGGCATCTCTGCGGAGCGGTGAGAGGTTTTTTTTGTTGTTCAGGGTTGTTCCTTCATTTGTTGGGCTGAGGAGTGTTTTATCTGTTAAATAAACAACTTTTTCCACTTTCTACCAAGGAAATTTTTTTCCTATCCCGATTCAGCTAAGGGGAGGGGTGGTTCATTTAGAGGTTTGTTTGTTTTCCTTTCTTCCCCTCTCCCAAATCTGCCCTAAACCAGGACACTCTTGTAAAAGTATTTAATTAGAAAAATTATTTGTGTCCTATTTCTAAATGAATATGCATACTGACCTTCTTTTGAAGTCACAAGAAGTAATAAAATGGTTTAAACAGTTGGTAAAGTGCAATGTAATTCATCTCAGTAGTACAGGTGGATATATAATGCTTTTTATTTGTCATTCCAATGTGGTATTATCATTATATGTAATTCAAAAGCCTGAAAAATAAGGCTGATGTGAGTCACTTCAGCACAGAAAATCCAGAAAGTAGAGGCTAAATGGACACTATTCTGCTAAATAAGATTCAGAAGTTCTGCATGCTGACTATGGGAGGTTATAGTAAATAGCAGAGCTCTATAAAACAATCCAGTGCTGGCTGCATTCAATATATCTTTTAATACTAATCTGAAGTAGGCTAATTTATCTGAATTTTCACAGTGAAAAGAAACCTCAGAGGAGCAGAATTTATGCTTTATTTGCACTTACATTCTTTAAAAAGCCACACAAGTATTTAAAATCAAAAAGCAATTATTTTTTGTATCAACCAGAATGTTGCTTTTCCTTTGTATTCTATCTAAAGCAAGCATTTTTTTAAGGACTATGTTAAATGAGAAATCATTGTTTTACTGCTAAAAACTGTCTGTTCTTCCTCCAGTAGTGATGCCTGCTCTGACACCCCAAGCCTGCTGGCTGCCTACAGCCCTCAGACTCATGCTATGTTTCAGCCAGTCTGCTGGAGATATTCTTCCATTTCCCTTCTTCTGATTTACTGCAAGGATAAGATGACCTGCTCAGTCAGTGACTAATCACTTCTCCAAGCTGCAGCCTCTTCTCTGTGCCACACTGAAAGCAAAAACTTCTCAAGCACTTGGCTGAACGAGGCAAGGCTGGCACCCCACTTTGCTATTAATGGAAGTCACTTAAGGCTAGAGGATGAAAACCCGGGGGAAAACGCAGCAATTTTGTAAAAATATGGAACTTGGTAAACAGCACCAGCTCAAGTCCACAATGCTTCAAACTACCCAGAATAATTATGAATTTCAGAGCAAGTTTATCCAATATTCCTTAAGTATCTAGACAAAAATTTTGCACTCTTCCTGATGGTCAAATTACTGCTGCAAAGAAGAAGCAGATGGGCTTTCACATCTCCTTCTGTCTGTGTCAGCAGGCTAAAAGTGCTAGAGTTGGCAGAAAAGTGTCCAGCTTTGGGGAGAAAAAAATGGGTGAATTATGAAGACCAGGGTGAAATCCCTTCAATTTCAATCATAAAATTGGAAGATAGCAAGATAGATCACTGCATCAGAAACCCATGCACGCTATTACCAATGTACATATTACTTGTGTTTTAATTATTTTGCTAAAAAGTCCTTCCCAAATTATAGAACCCCTTTATATACTCTCTCTCCACACCTGCTAGCACCAGAACTGTGAGCTGATCCAGTACAACCCAATGCTTCTAACAGTTGCTTCAAATACTTGTGTTAGACTGCAAATTTGGCTACAATGCACCAGAAATCCATCAAATATCCTGTCTCAGAAAAAAAAGAACAAAAAACATGTATATGAGGAAACCACAGCCTGCAGATTTGAGCATTATGGCTCAGATTTTAACCTCTATTGAAATCTGTTGGGATGGATTTTAATAGTTTGCTGTTAGGTCAATATGTATTTGTAGTGTCACTGGGAGGAAGAGAGTGATGAGAAGAGAGCAATTGCTTCCTAGAAATCAGTCTTTGATGCTGGGAATTATTATTGCACCAGATATTGGCACAAATATCAATTCTGGTCTTTTATAAAAACAAAAATCAGCTCATTTGTTTAAAATACACCAGTTCCATTTAAGAAAGAATGCATATAGCTTTTGGAGGTGATGCCTTGGTGTTAATACACTGACTAATAAAAAAATTACCATTATAAGATCTGCTGACCAAGCACCAATTCTCTCAGCTGCTAAGATATTGGCAGTCTTTCCACAATTCACCTAAAATAAATGAACTTGTCCTTGTACTTCTTAAGCCAAGCCTGTGGTCTAAAGCAATATTTATAGTGTCAGTAGGGAAGCTTAATCTCTCCAAATTTCATATTGGTGCCTATCACCACACAAAGCATTTGTCTCTGCAGAAGGGGAAAAATATTATGATCTTTTGCACATACCTACTCAGAAATCCTAATAATTCTATTGAGCATAGAAACAAGTAGTGTCTGTCTTCCAGCTCCAAACAGCTCTCCACAGGAAGCTCCCACTGAACTAAGATGCATGGTATGGTAGCTGGACTGAATTTTACATTGTCTATAGCTGAGACACATATCCAACACACTGGCCCATTCATCTGCTCTGGAGGATTGCTGTTTCTTTTAGCCCATTAGAGCTAGTAGAAAACACAGTGATAATCTGCATTCATTGCCACTCCTCACGCTACCAGCATCGACCTTCACACAAGACAAAACAGTACAAGTCGTCTGAATGGTCTGAAACAAAGGTATGGAGTTAGGAGAGAAGGTCAGGGTTTGTTTTTTTGTTTGGTTTGTGGCTTTTTTCTTTTGACTCACAGAAAGAACCAAAGTCAAAGCAATATTGGTTTAAAAAAAAATATATCTAAATCATTCCTTACTAAACGTTCTTCCCTGAACTAAACATTTTAAAAAAACATGAAGAGTCAGCAGATGTGCTAAAATTTCCAAAGTGTTGAAAATGTCATCGAACAAGACATAACAAAGCTTCTCTGTCCAGAATGTAAATGCTGGACTGCACTGAAATTTAATTCCTAGGATTTGGCAGCATGGGAAAGCCTCTTAGCATTAACAGTTTAATGCCAGAATCAAGCTTAAAAGTCCATCACTTTACGTTCCTATCCTAGACACCTGATATGCATTACAATAACTGATGTAAGATTAGTCTCACAACTTCAGTTGTCTAAGAGTTCATTATCTGATCTCATCACCTGAGCTCTGTATACAAGCTATGGAAGGAGATGTCCACTTCCAGAAGGCAACTAATCCCATCCCTTCCAGCCCCTCAGCACCCAGTGCCTTCTGGAGCTGCCAGTCTGCAGCTGGTTATCAAGAGAGCCAAACTGGTGATGTCCACAACTGGTGAGTGAAACACAACAGGTAAAATGAAACAGCAAATGACAGCAGGCTCAAAAATGAACTCTCCCTGCAGTGTGAGTGCTACCACGCATCATGGCACCATGTCAGACTGTACCAGCCAAGAAGCTCTGAAGCAGTGCCAGGCACAAGCTGGGGGCACAGCCCTGAACAGAGGCCATTCCCAGCCAACCATCTGGATGCAGATAATCTGCTGGGGGTGGGAAAGGGGAAGAGACTTCAGCCATGTGACCCACAACTGCCACAGGACTGTGTCTGCCCTATTTTATCCACTAGTATAAGTGAAGCCACTTCAGATTGTATTCACAAATTCTACATGCAGTCCTCAGTCACTGAGGTAAAAAAAAAAAAAAATCCCAGGCAAATAAAACAAAATCCCAGAAAGTCTTCTTGCTGGTCACTGAAAGAGCCAGAAGTGCCGTACTCTTAACTCTTCTCTACCAACTGTCATTAAATCCAATCTTACTCTTTTATTTTCTGGTGGCTTTGTTTTAACAGCAGCAGGAGAAAGGTAGAAGTGTGGAGGGAAGCACTC
This sequence comes from Thryothorus ludovicianus, assembly GCA_013397245.1. Lineage (NCBI taxonomy): Eukaryota > Metazoa > Chordata > Aves > Passeriformes > Certhiidae > Thryothorus > Thryothorus ludovicianus. Next base: position 355,561 of record VZTB01014215.1, on the reverse strand, counting down.
AGCCCTGGGGGAGTGAGCCACAGCCACAAGGTTCCAGCAGCTGTCACTGCCCAGGCACTTCTTCTCACACAATAATCTGGCAGAAACAAGCCATCATCAGGTATGAGATAACATAAATACCAGGAAGGAAACATCAACATCCATACATGTCCTATCTTGAAACAAATACCAATTCAACTGAAGAACAGTCTATCAGGCATCATTTTTTTCTCAGCACTTATGATTGCTTGTCCAAAACCAAGGATATGGCTCCATGAGCAACACCCCCTAATTAGGTGTTTTCCCAATTATGAGCCATCTGTGTTCTCTCTATATTATCTAGTTAGAAGCTACATCCCTTGCTGTTGTTCTGAGCACAGAAAACAATTAAGTTATTCTCAGAACCTGTCCAAATGGAGCAACTCAGCTTTGAACCCCTCCAGCAAGAACCAAGTTCAACAAGCACACTGACCTCAATCAGCTCAGACCCTGCCCGAGGACACCAAGACAGAATACAGCTGGCACATGTACATGAACTCAGAGACAACTTAGCATTTCCACCAAACTGGCCAGGAGAATAAGTGAGACTCTTGCAGCCTCCACTGCCTCTAACTTCCACTCTTTCACTGGAATTTAAACTACCCTGTCAATGAGACTCCAATTTACATTCTCCTTTGGTTCCCAGAACTTAGCCACTTTAAAAAAGANGAGACTCCAATTTACATTCTCCTTAGTCACTTTAAAAAAGGTGCAATTTATTTTAAAAGTCACTTTAAATAACCTAGATGAAATCAGGAAAAAAATTTCAAAAGCAATTTTATTTGTGTTTTCTGATCTAACTATTTTTTCGGTAGTTTGTCAAGAAAGTAGTATGTGTGCATGTTAGTTATAAATTGAATTATGTACTGGCATCAAATTAGCAACACTGAAAGCTAAGACACTTTGATAATATTAAGAATATCAAATAGGAAATATCAGAGTAAACATCAGCATGCTGTACCAGAACTGCATCTTAATTCAAAGTATCAATTCTCTATGACAAGGTCAGCGTCCATATGCTCATTTACATTAACTTTTGTCAAGACTCCCTATAAAAACAACTTTGGAAGAAGCTATATGATGTGAGTGCTTCCCCACTAACACCTGGATAAAGAATTCCCAACTCAATTTACAGGCAACACTTTACAAAAACCTACTTCAGAGGACCAGGTTTACAAATTCTGCCAACATGGTCAGAGTTTCAAATAGCCTCAAACAGAGGCTTGAATGCCACACATCTCATATTCCTGAATTACCAGTTACCCTGAGTCATCTAATATGCATGGAAATTCTGTGTAGCCGGTTAAAAAAAGTATTTGAATTCTTATTTCCTCTTAATTAGAATTAATCTACTTGAGTAAGTTAATAAGGTTTCATAAAAAGGGATGGTTTGTGTAACTTCTAACACAATTAAATATTAATAAACTCCTGTGGGAGCTAGATCAATGGAGTACAAAACGTCTTGCCGGGTTTTATCTTACAACATGTCATTTTAACCAGTTATGTATTCCTCTATAATCTGCAAGAAGTTTTATACAGCAGTAGAACAGTGATGAAGCCACACAGAAAAATCTCAAGATTTACAGAATAAGTGTGTGCATCTCATGCTCAATTTCAAGAATGGATTCTACCACAGTCTGAAATAACTATCACATACAGAATAAACATATATAATCAATCTGAAATACTATTTACAGTCCATCTAGATAGCGATTAACCTGCAATTTCCCTTCTCTGGCCCTACTTGCAACAAAACCAGAATACTATAAAACCTAATCTATGTATCCAATCCTAAATGACAATATTAAATCACCTTTTTCCATTTTTCCTTTATTTTTTTTATGACCTTTTGTGAAATAACATTTTTAGGTGTCTGGGTTTTGCTGGTTTCTTCTTTTCTCTTAACTAAGGAAAAAGAATCATAAATCTGAACCTCCATTTCTAAGCTTGATAACATAAGGTTGGTAGCACACTCTTCATGTGATAAAGGTGTTGGAGACACAGGTTGAACAGTGGGCAATTGTTCTAGAATTTTTAGCAGTTTTGTCTAAAACATAAACAATGGAAGTCTGCAGAAAGCTATACAAATAACATTTTTTTCTTTTTAAATTCTGATAATAAATATCAGTGCTCAGTAAAAGCAACACATCTAAAATGAAACAAAACATCCCACGTGAAACACTAAAACCTTCCGGTTACCAGTTTCCCAGAGCACTTCAGAGAAGTCTAAGTTCCCTGATTCCTCAACGCAGGTATTTTATGACCAGTTCTTTCACTGACATATTTACAGACAGGTTCGTACCATTTAGGATTTCAAAGCTTTCATTAGCAAGAGGCACAACAGTGAAACTTACATTGACATTCCTTGCAGCACTTGCCATCCACATAGGCCAGGGCAGAGTGAGGTGGGCAGTCAGCAAGGGGGCAAATCAAAGCCTCGCACTGCACGGTGCCGTTCTAGGAGAACAAAAGGAAATAAAACTGGCAGTTTTATTTAGCGACAGCGGAGACGTTCTCCAACACAGGGACTTGAAAATCTATTTTTAAATTCAATGAACTTTCTAACAAAATCCAAAAAAGACAGTTTAACGTGGGTCTTTTAATAACTACAAGAACAGAAACCATACCTTCAGAATGTCACACATACAATCTTTTCACGAGTGATGTGCTCTTTGAGATTATAATGATCAATTTTTTTTAGAGGCATATCTATTTGGAGGCAAAACATTCTGCCAATCAGCAAAAAAACCTGACAGATTACTGTGAAATTAAAACTTCACAGAACAATACTCTGCCTTCTGATTTCATGTTAGAGACTATATTTCTAAAAGGCAGCAATATTATAGCTGTGAGAAAAATCCAAGACAAAAATATGTAATGAATTTAACTCTAAATTCAAAGAATTTTAAACATTTATCAGCCAGATTCAATACCATAAAAAGCTAAAAGCAAAATTAATATTCCTCTAGAAATATAAAGGTCCAAAAAAAAACTAAGCTTGAAGAGACACATTTAGCCAATTATAGATAGCAGCAAATCAAAGGTGCAGTACAGACAACAACAGCTTTTTCACTGGCTTCTAATGGCCTTTGGATTAAGCATTTAATGAGTTCAAGTGTAATGAAAGAGTTTTATACGAATGGACAACAATACAGACACTCTAGTTTGGTACCTGAAAGGATATTTGCAATCACATCTGGAGTTGTGATACCTTTGGGAATCTTCCATCCACCAAATCTTTTTCATTTGTAATATAACAAAGCTTGCATATGACCCTGACATTTTACTTTTTATTACTTATTGAGATGCAACCAAAGGCAACCAAAGGAAATTGGGCACAAGGGATCTATTAAATCATTTGCTAAGATAAAGGCTGTGTTTATAGTGACAAAAAGCAAGAGAATTCCAGAGAAATTGTTTGCAACTCAGTGCAAAACATGACAGCTAAGTATATTGCCTAGCACCTGCATATGGTGACATGAAATACAGGAGCTATACATGCTAGTAATGCTGAAAATATAGGGAAAACATATTTATTAAGACTATTCCTTAGATTTAGAACAGATTTTAAAGTTCTCTGTTGTTGGTACCTAGCATACATCTGGAGGCTCTCACTATTCACCCCAATAAAACTAATCAGAGGAAACATGGGAGTTCCTGACCCTCCATTCAAATCATAGCCATACCATGCAAGTGCAGTTCTTACAGCCATCCGTCCAGGATTCAAACTCTCTGTAGGTTGTGCCTTTCATTGTGCAGGTTCTTTCACAGTAGCACTGATCCAACTTGTTCATCCTCTGCTCGGCTTGAGACAACTGTATTTACAGTTCACAAAAATGGTTTGAAATTTTAAGTGGCTTCCACATTCATAAAAACACAATTCAAAACTGTCCCCCTTATGATCAAGTACTCAGATGAGAAAATACATTTAGGAAATTATAGTCAGAGACAATAAAACAATTATTGTTAAAGACAACATGATTAAACCACCTGTCATTCAGAGACAGAAGCTGAGAGGTAAGACACAATGCATTTCATCTTTCTTATCATCATGACATCAGGGACATCATGAAACCAAATGAGCAGGTCAAGATGGGTACAGCTGCTGATTTCTCATTTTGTACGTGCAAACTGATCATGAATCTTGCTCCACATAAAAGTACTCACAGACAGAGTGGCCAAATCAAAGTAAAGCTCAGAACTGACATTAACAATTTTTTCTGCACTTCAGCCAAGGCATGTTTAATATTAGTGTATCAAAGCAGTTAGGTAACAGCATTCCTGCAGATATCTAAAGAACTGACAATTAAAATCAAATACAGTAGTCGATTTTCACCAGCAGATGTGAATGTCTTTGGTGTAACATTTTAAAGGAAAGAAAGAAGAAAGTCCTGGTTTGGATTCTTAGTTCCTTGTCTTGGATATATATTGTCTGAACGTGCCTTTGACAACTGAAAAGTCTTGGTAAGTCTTGCTTAATAAGCAAGTGCTTAATAAGCACTATAAGCACAGTTACCTATTTTGTTCTAGGTTTATTGATTTATTAGCCTTATAGGTAGAGTTTGGATATCTATGAGCCCCTTGCTTGCTCGGGGATTTGGATGATCTTTACAATTAAAATATATGATTCTATAAAAATATTAAAACAAGAAAACTCTCTGAACTGAGAATTTGTATGTATAAACATTAGGCACAGGTATATAAAGATGTAAGCATAACATGCAAGGATGTTGTGCACACAGCCCTGTGCACAGCCCCATACAAGCATGAATAACTGAAAATACAGCAAATAAGGACTGACAATCCTCATTTCTCCCATGACTAGAGTCCTGGTAAACATTACCTTAGCCGATGTTTTTGCTAAAATGTCTTGCAGTTCCATAATTTTCTGCACAAGTCCATGGAAGTCATTACAAGTTGGGCATGCTGAAATAATACAATATATATTAATAAATTAATTCACAATAGGTTCAATCATGCCAAAGTTGAATACATATTGCCAAACAATACATTTAAATTCAAGAATTTAAGAAAGCTTGTAGGACAGAAAGAAGGTAAAAAGCACGCCTTTCATTTTTTTAATATAAGAATTAAAAGACTTACTGCGATTAAGATCTGGGCACTGAGAAATAAATCCTTGAGGCATGACAAGTAATTGCACATCTTGCATAATGCCCTATGTGTAAGAGGAGAGAAAACAAAAGGATACATTACTTTTACTTGTCAAAATTAGATTTTTTCATTCACCATGTTAAACATTAAAGCCCACATAGAAGAACTACCTGAAAAAAAGAATACTTATGAATAAACAGCTTCTTGTCTGGACCCAATTCATTGATAGAAGAATAAACAGAAATAGATAGATGTAGAAGCATACTGAATAATTTTTAAAGACATAAGATTAAATGTCAAGGTATAATTACATGGTAAGAGTTTGGTGGTTTTGAATTCATTGTTATTTTTAGTTAGTCACTGCAGAAAAGCTTGCAAATGACCTTTAAAAAGTAATTTGAAAACAGCTGCAGTTTCAGTTACTTAGAAATACTCTTTTTAAAAAAATGCAAATTTTTTACAAGCTATAACTCAGATAGATTTGAAGATTAAAGAAACTAGAGTCAAGAAAAATACACTAATGCAAACCCTTAATGAGTTTGTGCTGGGTTTGGCTGGAGTAGGGTTAATTTTCTTCACAGAAAAGTAGCTGGCACGAGGTTGTGTTTTGGATTTGTGCTGGAAACAGTGCTGATAACACAGAGATGTTACAGAAATTACACAGCACCAAGGCCTTTTCTGCCCCTCCTACCATCCCACCAGTGAGGAGGCATGGGGTGCACAGGGAGTTGGGAGCATGGGGTGCACAGGGAGTTGGGAGAGACACAGCCAAGACAGCAGCCCCAGCTGACCAAAGAAGGGGTCATATCTGAGACCACAGGGCATCATGCACAGCATTTCAAGCTGGGACAAGAAGAAGGACACAGGGAACATTTGGAGTGGTGGCATTTGCCTTCCCAAGTAATATTACAGGTGACAGAGCCCTGCTTTCCTGGAGTGGCTGAACACCTGCTTGCCCATGGAAAGCAGTGAACAAATTCCTTGTTTTGCTTTCTTGTGTGGCTTTGCTTTACCTATTAAACTCTATCTCATACCATGAGTTATCTAGCTTTTACCCTTTCAATTCTCTTCCCCATCCCACCAGGGAGGGAAGTGAGCAAGTGGCTAGGTGGTGCCAGCTGGGGATCCTTCCATAAAGCTTGCAAAATGCTGAGAAACTACGTGTCTCTTACACAGCTGCAGAGATGCACATTGTTAAGAACTTATGGAGATTTCAGCATGAAATTCAACTATAATGTCTGGAAACAGGTAGCTTCAACCAGGAGAACAGATTCCATGCTTGCAGGCAGATTTTACATGCTTAGTTAAGATACAATTAGTAGACAGTGTGCTGCTCTCCAATAGCAAAGGCCATTTCAAAGCAACCCAAGAGCTATGTTGTGATTACAGAAGCACAAACTGATTAAGGTCGGGAGGCACCTCCTGAGATGATCTGCTCCAACTTCCCTGCTCAAACAGGACCAGTCACAGCAGATTGCCTAGGACTGTGTCCAAATAGCTTTTTAGTATCTCAGAGTAGAACTGTTTTCTTATGTTCAGATAGAATGTCTGGTATTTCGCATTTTGCCCGTTGCTTCTTGATCTGTCAGTGGGTACTAGTGAGAAAAGTCTGGATATCTCATTTTCATTCCCCTCACAAATTCAGGTATTTATCCACATTGATGAGATCCTCCCGATACCTCCTGAACCTTCACTTCTCCAGGCTGGACAATTCCAAATCTCTCAGTCTCTCATCATATGAAAGATTATTCAATCCCCTAATAATTTAATTTAAGTTCACTTTATCTTTTAGGGAATGCATACCTTAAAATAACCATGTGCAGTATTCCTCTGTCCCAGCCAAAAGGTTGTACCCAAAGGTAAGTCCATGAAAGGCTTCTCCACAACCCTTTCATAAATTCTGAAAAGGAAGGAGAAAGCAGAATCCCAAGTTTTTATCAATTAATTTACTCAGAGCTCCAATATTCCAGATGTGACTTCTTATAAAACAACACTCTTTACTTACTTATTGCAGTCCACATGTAAAATCAAGTGAGAGGCACTGATTGCTAAGGAAAGTCTGTGCCATTTATCATCTGCCAAAATGTATGGGAACACTTCTGTGTGGGAGCGGTGACTGCCTGAACGATAATGCAACCTGATTTCATTTCGATGACCGCTGCTTTCCAGCTCCAGGTACCTGCACCATAAATGCATCATCATGTCATGAGCCATTCTTATCAGCACAGCAACATTTCACATAAGACATCTTCTCATCATCATCAAGAGCTATTTAAAAGAGGAACAAAAACAAGCAGATACAAAGGCAAAAGCAGATCTTTTTCAGATTTCCACTGCATCTCTCTTCTCAGCGACAAATAATAGCAGGTTCAAACTTTCATTTAACTACTCAAGATTCCAAGCCAAATATGTTTTCCTCTAACAAGGCAATTTTCCATAACATGATCTGAATTACATTATTGTAAATAATTGCCATATACAATGAAAGCACAATAGGGATGCTCTGAAGGCATGAATGCACAGAAGACAACCCCAAGTTTGCAATAGGGACATCATTAGTAATTACCAAGGGAAGCAAGGACTGAGACTGAACACTGCTTTGTTTGCTTTTATATGTACTCTTACATCTTCTTTCATTATCTGTAATAACATTTCTCCTAATATATATAAAGTCAAGAAATGCTAACTCTTCAAAACAATTTACATATGTGTGTATATTTGCTTTGTTAAATTTGTATTTGTGCGGTGAGTGTACACACACATATATATACATCTATATATGTATGCACATATATATGTAAATATGGAGATATACATATATATATAGCAAAAAACCCAGCAGTGCAGCTGTGCTAAGTGAACCTAGCAGATTGCAAACATAAGCTTTGATGGTGAAATTCCAGCCTTTCAATTTAAAAAGCACTCCCTAACCAAACTCAGTTCTTAGGCTGTCTCTCACATGTTGGACATCTCCTGGGAAAAAGCCTGACTATTTGTCATTTGAAAGTACTAAGTTTCTCATTTTAAAATTCCCCAAGAAAATTATTTTTACACAGGAAAGAGAAACAGAAATAGAGATTCTCTAATAATCATATGCAACCTAAAGAGCAAGGAAAATAATGGATGGCATGGGATACATAACTGGGAGAGTGGACAATTCATTTTTGTCCATTTTTGGGGCTACATCTGCAATCAAGCATGGCAGTGGCTTGTAACTTAAGTGCATAGGTGTTCCTGGGTGATGTCATTTACTTTAACAGGCCATCTATATTAAGGAATAGGAAAGACAATTATTGTGGTTTTGAAGAGTAAAAATGAGACCAAATCAAAACTATCTTGTACAATCATTATCTCAAGAAGAAGGCTGGGCTTACTGCACATCCCTGCTTTCTTCAGGGTGTTCCACAGTGGAACATACCTAGCAACAGCACAAAAACCATTAGTTTTTTTCAAAACAAGCAAAGGACAATTTCTTTTTTCTCTCCAGTATTAGAAAAGCAGTTAACTACAGTCAGATATAAATTTTATAATCACTTTACCTCCTCATGGCCCAAAAATAATTTTTGCATTGGCAACTGGAAACTAATTGAAGACCCTGCTAGAAAAATTGCACAATAGTGGAAGGACATCAGGTAACTTAATAACCTCCTTCATAACTCAAGATTCAAGAATAAAAATAAGGTTACTCTCAACCCAAAAGAGAAGGGGAACATTAGATATCTTGACTCCTCAAGCAACTTTTAAGTGTCTCCACCCAGCTGCAGAAAATAAATGGGAAACAAAAGGCATGGATATGTTGCAGCATTACCTCCTGGTAGAACTAAGAGCTCTCCTTCATTCCAAGTCTATAGCAGCACTGATGGCAGCACACAAAGATGCAGGCAGACAGGGAACAAACTACACTATTAGACATACAGTCACTACAAAAGATATAAAACAAACACTCGTGGTGCCCTTATGCATGTAAGATAATGAAACCTCTGCAGATGAATCATGGATTTGCCAATAAAAAGAAGACACTGCTGTACAAATTTCATGAATTAAGAACTGCTGAGAGAGGATGCTGACAATCAATGATGCTGTAATAAGAAAGGAAATTTTCCTACACAAAGCTGCACAGAAACTGTGGACACTTGTGGTTTTGTTTTAATGGTGATTAACGCACTGTTTTGACATTCACAGACAATATCTTTTGTACTTCCATTTTGTAAACTAACAAGTATAACTACCTTTGAAATGAGAAAACATGCATCAAAATGAAAAAGAAAATAACAGCCATTAGGAGAATTATTAGAAGAATCATTTATGGTTTATTAATAATCTGTAGAGGCAGCAGCAAAACACAATTAGAAAAGCAAGTGAAATGACAGCCAAAGCAATATTGCTTTCAGCTTGAACAAATGCCATGATGCTGAAACACAGAGTGAAAGTGAATCATTTCCACTCAATTCTTTACAAAATGCTGCGCTTGCTATTCCTGTTTTCTACATTTGTTTAACTGCCTGGACTTACATGGCTCTGTCTCAGCCTCATGAGTTTCAGGAGATAAGACAAGACTCAGCACTGACAAACACATGTGGGTGAAAATGCAAAGTCTGCCCACAGTGAGGCCTCTTATTCCATCTGTGAGGCTGTAACACTTGGGTGCATGGTTTCCAAAGGTTTGGAAGGGTCTTTCAGAAAATATGCTTAGCACTAACAAAGAGACCTGGACTTTAGAAATTCATGTCTGGCGACAAAAAAGCTCTATACTTCTCTGTACATTCAGGATTACTAATCATTTGAGAGAAAAAGGAGGGTGCTCTTAACTCCTGAAGGACTTGCTCCCAAAGGAAATCGTAACTGCAGAGTACTGCAGTCTTCTCCTAGCCAAGAATTTCACTACTGAAAAACATCAGGGGAACCTCATCAGCTGAGTCACCAGTTCCTTGTCCACACCAGCCTAGCCCAGCCCCCTCATTGCAGGAAGAGCAGCAGCCAAAGATATCCCATTTTAAAAATCACTGATTCTTCTCCCAACAGCTCCAAGGTCTTCTATGCTGCAGAAGGGAAATGACCATTGGAGTGAAAAATAAACCACAATGAGAAACCCAATACAACAGCAGAACCTGCACTTCTCTTTTTAAGATCCATAGCTCTGTGGTTGTTTAATCAATACCAGCCTACTTGATTTTAATCCCCCCAAAAAACCCACACCTACCTTTGGTTAAACTTGGATTTTACTTTGCAGGGCGATGATACATGCTTAGGTTTTTCTATGTTCAACATGCAAAGAAGAAAATGCCAACCTGGAAAAAACAGTTGCTACATCTCTGTAGATCATTCTGTGTGTACACAATCATTGCAAAGGCAACAGCCAAGGCCACAGCATCAGATCAGCTGCTCTGCTTGGAAACCAGCCAGCCAGAGATCCCTAATGTACTGACTAAGGATGAGCCTGTCTTTGTAAGAGGAAGAAATTTGTTTCAAATGCCCCGGAGGAATCCGAGACAGAAAACAGTGATGTTTGTTCTGCTGCTCAGCACTGATCTATTGCAACTTCTAGGAAAGAGTTGGGAGTCAGCAGATCTGCTCAGCTGTGGAGCTCTAATGACCATCCTGGCAAAGGGCATGTGGTCACAGCAGCCCAGGCAGGACCTGCTCTTTGGGAGGGGACAGACTGGCACGAGGGAGAGTGTGGAAGTAAAAATCAGGATGTACAGCAAAAAGCTGGAGATTTAGGAGGTGAAACATCAGATTCTCCTGGTGCACATAGCAGCAGCCTTTGAGAAGAGGGAGGTATGGCCATTGCAGTTAACAGGCACTGCTGGCAATGCCAGGTATTCAATGGCTCACTTGTTCATTTGGCATCCTTTCTCACATAACAAATGCACATACTCCAGGCAACCAATAATCTCAACTTCAATTTATAGCATGTAGACAAGTATTTCAGAAGCTAAAGGCAAAATGTCATGTTTGCTGCTTATGAGTTTATTACAGGGGTTTTTATCTTTTCCTGCTCACATTTACAGGTATAATGCTAAAATATTTCTTCACAGCTCTTTGATCTACACTAAAAAAAACCCCAAAAAAACCAAATCAATAAAATTAAAGAGCAATATGTTTCTTAGGAAAAAAAAATTAAAATCCTTATCTTCATTATTTATAAAAGAAATCTCTACCTGAAGATTTTTGTTATCAAAGTTCTGCCATTCTTGTTAGGTTCAATCACATAAAACATTAAAAGAAAAGGAAATCCTACTCAGTAGACCCTATTCACTGCACAATAGCAGCACATAATTCTGCTAGGTGTAGATTATGAAGATATAAAAGCAACTCATGCACCACCACTACCACATTCTGCAATGTGTTATTTGCTATTTTCCATGGTATCATGACTGGGTGGTCAGAAGCGTAAGCTTTGTTTTTCTATGTTTCAGAACACTTAATTTGGAAGCAACACTAAGTGTTCTGAAACATTAACTGTGAGTTTTTATTGCTTGGTGCATCCACTAGAACAACATGGCATCAAAATTTCCCCACATAGATTATAATTTTTTCAACCTCAACAATCCTATGATTATATGAAAAGTCAAGTGGTTGTTTCATTTTACCTGTAAGAATCTAGTTCCCACCTCTCACTTACACTGCTGCTTGATCTTACTAGTTTTGTCTTCTTCCATCTAGAGCTCTACCTAGACAAGAGAAGACTAGCATTTTTATCAGGAAATTATTAATTAAGAACAGTCTTTACTTTTCTGGATAAGTTGTAGACCCTAGTGCGAGTGCACAATGGGCAGGAAAGCCATCAATTCCATTTCTGTTCCTTCCTTTTGCTGAATAGAGATTTAAAGCCAAATTGTAATTTTCTGACTTAGGGTATTTTTGTTCAAAAATGTTGATCCATTCATTAACACCAAATCTTTTGACAGAAACAAACATTCTCACAACAAAGTTTGTGGAGTCTAGGACAACAAGCTTACTAAAATGGGAGAAAGAGAGAGAGTGCAAATATAAGATTCTCTGAAAGACTTTCTCAAATAATGCTATGATTATTACCTATATGAAAGCAGAGATCCCAAGTGAAGAGAGCTCAAAAATTAGAAGAGGGTATTACCCATATCGACACAGAGTGTATAAACAGCAGGACAGCAAAATCATCCTCTCAAGTTTATATTATAAAACCAGTGCTCCACTCCAACTCATATCCCTCTTGGTGATCTCCCACACTTTTTCCCTGAAACTAGTGGGCTTTGCCACACTGACAGGCCCAGGCCAATGCTGCTTCACAGACTGCCCTGACATCAACTGCAGAGGTACTAACTGCAGGAGACAAAAGCATGCCAACTATTATGCAAAATGGACAACAGCGGGTCAATGCTCAAGTCTGGGCCTGTTGGGTTTTCTAGCAAGCCCTTGACAGGCACTGCCAACAAATCTGCATCACCACTGCATCAAGTGGAGAAATAAAAAAAAAAAGAGAAGGACATTTTTCAGAGAACTTACCTTAGGTGAAAAAAAAACCAAACAAACAAGTTCAAGTTTCTCCTCCAAATCCAGTGGAGTAGAAATTAACCATGTAAGGAAAATGCCTCTGAAGCACCCCAGCCAGACACCTACTGATCATTCTGGCATTTATATCTCTCTTGTTTATTTTCTTCCACCACAGCAACAGTCAACCACTTCAGCTTTGTTACACCACGGCACTGCTCCTTGCACCAGATAGCTGTGGAGAACAGCTGCGGAGGAGGAAGGTGCATTTATGTGCTCAGGTTATGGAGCCCAGTGCTGGGATATGCATGGAGGAACATCCTCCTTGTTGGGATGTTCACAGGAGAGAACAGCCAGGCAAAAGGTAACTGGCATCAGAATGGCATCATCCACACATATTCACCTGCACAAACTACTACAGTTTCTCTCCACACAGAAAGAAGCCACAGCACAAGGTAGGAGCTAGGAGAGTGAGGGTTCCCTGATGTGAAAGTGGAGGTTAGGAAACGTGAGGTTGTTGAAATCCTTTCAATCACTGTGCCACTCAGCATCTGTATCCCATTAAAACAAACCAGGTGGGGAAAAAAATGTTTTTCATTAAGATATTGTTCTTATCAACTCCTTTCAGCCCATCATCTCGTTTCAGTGGGACTGCTGTGGTCAGGAAACCTTTGCTTTGGAAGGCTTTGAAGTTAAGACCTGGCCTCCCTCCTGAAAGATCTCTTTGCTTATCTCCCAAAATTTGAGAACAACCAAATAAGGGAGGCAAAATCTTGCCTTATCCCTACTGCAGTCTACATAGCTTCTGCTGGGTTTAGTGCTATGATCCAAGCGCTCATGGCCATAACAAGAGCAAGATACTCCAGCCCATCCAATGTTACTGCTGAGGATGGCAAGGCTCCCATCCCAGTTAGCCTTTCCACAACAATTAGAAGAAGCCAGAAGCAGGAACTGAGGTCCCACCAAGCTCTTCAAAGCACTCCAAGGAAATCTATTCTTGCAAAAGGCGTTGGCTTGGAAAAATTCAACCTCAATATTACAGCACATTGCCCATGCCATTCCTATTTGAGCCATAGATATGAAATCAAATTCCCAAATTAAGAAACAATTTTGAAACACCAATCCATATCTTTGAGCAATTGCTCTAATTCCTCTCATCTCTCTCACTAACACCATTTATCAATATATTTCTTTCCATTTTGTTCTCAGTAACATATAGTCCCAGGAATATCAATCTTGCCTGCCTGAAGCTTCCTCTTCTACTAAAAATCAACAAGGGAAGAACTTTTTCAACTCAAACACTGTAAAAACAAATGGCATAAACTATGCCTCTCATTCCCTTTCCTTGACAAAGTTTCTCCAAGGAGAGCAAGAGGACTGCAAATACAAAAAACAACTTTCTAGTATTAGTATTAGTAAAAGAAAAAGGCAGTTTCAACATAACTGTTTCCTACTCTCAAAAAATAAAGATTTCTTTGTTATTTTTTTGCTCATAAAAAGCCTTATAAACAACATTGGAAGAATAAGAAAATCTGTCAAAACCCACATTTCAGCTATTTCAGTTGGGGTTTCAATGTCATAGGAGGGAACAAATCTTCTATCTCTTATTCAAGGCCTGTCACTAGTCTCATTTCAATAGGTCTCACGTGCATATAAGCATTCTGTAAGATGTTCTCAAAAAATTCACCCTGGATTAGCAGGCACTGTAATGATTTACACCAGACAGGCTGGCCTCACTTGATTCAACAAAAGTTATGGAACAGTAAGGTGCATGAACTATAGGAACTTACATCCTACTGTCTTTTTTATCTTTTTTTTTTTCTTTTTTTATTTGGTCACAGAGTATAAATTAAACTGAAACAAAAAACACCCCAAATCCAAGCAAGAGTGACATGGTGTCAATCAATTTTATGATAATCTCTATAGCCAATACTTGAAGAAACAGGTCATTCCTAACACCCTGAAGGTGTTAAACAGAGTGTAACACAAAACGGCAGTTTTACAAATATTTCCATCCAGCCCCATACTCAGGGATAGGAGTTAAATCTCCCAAACCAACACAAACAAGGAACTTTTTTCTTTTGGGATAAAGAGCCTGGTCAAGCCGTCAGTGTCTACATAGAGAATCCTTTGTCCCACAGAATCTTCTCACGCACTGGAAAAGCGGTGAATGAATGAATGAATGAATGAACGAATGAATGAATGAAATAAAGTACCTTTTTTTGACACCTTTGATGAAACATGCAAACTGCATCAAAAGAATAGAAGATTGACACCAGAGAAGATTAAAATCATTAGAAGAATTCAAAAGTAATTGACTGTTATGAACAAATTCCAGAGGTTTCAGAATTATCAGACCAGTAAGAAACAGAAACTAAGATTTAATACCGAAAAAACAGAATACAGAACACTACAATCCTCCACTCTTCCAACAAAGAACATCATCAAGTGTTCTAAAAAGAAGAAGAAATAAGCTATTACCTCTTTTGGCAAAAGAACAGCCATATACAGCTTTAGTGTTTGAAAAGCAATCCCATATTACCTAATATCAGCTCTGCAATTATTGGCTTAAGGGGTGAATATTGGCTTAAGTGGTAAATACTGAAGGCTTTTCTCAGTGTAAGAGTTTGCAGCAGATTTTGTGGTGTCAGAGAGGACACTTCACACTGCAGTCCAGAAATACTGACACTCATACATCAAAAGCAGGGAACGTACAGTTCCACCTCTATTTTAATGCAATGGTCAAATGAGAGAACAAAATTCATGCATCGGGAATTCACCTCTGGCAACTTATCTCCTTGTAGCATAAATCAGTACGAGAGAAAATGTCACAGATAAGTTCCTCCTACATACTGAAAGAGGTTTGAAACTGTTGTACAGTACAGCCCATTTGACAGGAGATAATCACAAGACACCAACTGCTGTGAAAACAAATGCTAAGGAAGGCAGAAATTGAATAAATTAGTAGACATACAAATTAAGTGTAGGAAATGCCTGTCCATAATATACTATTGATTTCAGTTCTCTGTTCCAGGATATAAAAAGCACTAACCAAAGGAAAGAATCTTTAAACTACAATCTGGCAGTTTCATCCTTTAAGGGTCTAATATGCAGCATCTCAAGAGATATGAATGTAAGATTAGTTACATAAAACCATCTAACCACAAAAGGAGGAAAAAGCTTATTATCATCAGTTCCACTGTTGATGATTAAATGAAAATATATGATGGAATAGCAAGACCAAACATAAATTACAAACCCATCACAGAATAAAATCATCTCTCTGCTGACTCTTCCATCAAGAAGAAAGTGAGACAAACTCAGAAGTGAGGAGGATAATACAGCTTAAACTGAGAGATGAAACACAGAGCTATCAGTGTTTTATAGTGTTTCTACTCAGATTTAAAGTATCCCTTCATTAACACAATTAGAAATATTTACCTTATTACCATGAACTACAACACATTTTAGGCAGGGCACTATCTGTGGTCAAGGTAAAACTCTGAAGCTAAGAAGACATTTATAACTTCTACCTTACAGACATATGCCATATAAATCTGCCATATATAAAAGATGCATTCAGCTGCCTGGAATTCATCTGAGCAATTACTGGTATGCAATTTGAATTCCCTGACACCACAAGAATTTTTTTCTGAAATTATTATCTCCACACTGTGCCCAAAACTACCACTGCCTGAACTCCTTGGCTGCTCTAATCAGTGGGGAAAAAAGCGATGTCTGTGGAAATGTATCGGCAAGTTAGCAAAGGACAGTTATGGGTATTGTTTCAGAGTCTTTCATTTTAAGATTAATTTTTAAATATTTTAATACATTTAATACTAGAGAAATTAATAATCCTTATAAGAGAAGTCAGTTTTGATACTCAATTAGGAAAAGAAAAAAAAGCATTTAAGTGAGTATGAAAAGTCGATCATTTCAGGAGCATGCTTTTGTGCTGACAGCAACAGTCTAACCTCAGCAAATGCCCAAGCCTGAGACTTACATGGAGAACTTCTGTATCTCTCTGATAGCCCAAGGACAGCATTCAACACATGATATTAGAAGGGAAACTTTGTGAGACCTGCCCTGTCAACTTCTTAAGGCACAAAACCTTAAATAGTTGCATGACCATGTCTCAGTGGAAGCACGCATTTGTGATGATTCTCAAAAGGGAACCAGCAAAAAGGAACAAAAACAACAACTACATAAAACTAGACAACACAGACTGAATCAGTCAACTCTGAATCACATAAATGATTTTAAGTTTATAAACAAAATTATAAATTTAAGAAACTCCTACAATTCAGGAAATCCCCTTGATGTAAATTCACATGTTTGCACCAATGTCCCTAGACCCATGCAAACAGAGGATGAGATTTTACTCTTATTTTCAAAAACATGAAGTATGAATAAATGCACCTTTTCCCGATTTTTATAAACATTTTTATTCTCTTGTACCATAGAAATGGTTTTACCCTAGAACCATTAGCTGCCGTGAAAGCTCTGTAAAACAAGGATCATGGAAAGGTATTTGTGTGATAGCTAATTATATCCTTCAGTTACTGTCACCTTCAGCTTTCCTCACCACCATTCAGCTCCTCACTGCAGAAATGTAAGAGCTAGGACTGACCTCTGTAAATCAGGAGTGTAGCTGCAAGGCAGCAGTTCAATGCTAGTGCAACTTTTTTTGACATCAGTGTGATAAAAGGCTAAAGCTAGTACAAAGGAGTGGAGTCAGGTCTGGCATTGCTACTTTTCCCACTAACTATGATGACTGCTGTGGCAGAGATTTCACAAGAAGCTGTTTAAGAACTAAAAGGACTGTTACAGTCAAGTCCCTGGTCAGAGGTGGGCAAGGTTAGAGATGGAGATCCAGAACTGAAAAAGCAGCTATTTAATACAAGCCATCCAAATTCTTCCTTTTAACTTCTACGTTCTCTTGTCTTTATTTGCATTCATAATAAAAGAACATTAAAACCATAAGAGAAACTACATGTTTTTCTGGCTGCAGTATTACTCACACCTAGGTCAGCCCTCATTTTATCACAGTTAAACTGAACAAACACTACTCTGGCACACAGACATCTTCCTGTACACCCTAGCACAAAAGAGACCTGAACGTGTTTATTAAAAGCCTAAGGTCATATCTAATGTCATCCAGAAGACATTCAACCACTCTTTACATGTTTGAAAATCCTTTTATAAACTTGGCATAATGATCCTTAGGAATGTTCTCCTCCTTCTTGTTTGTTTTGTGGTTTGTGTTTTTGTTTTTTTTACAAACAGCTAAATTGCAGAAGATGGAGCTTCTGAGAAACAGAATAGAAATTGACTTGGAGTATCTTCCAGCACAAAATAATTGTCACCATGCTTGCTAATGAAAACTTTTACACTCATGTAAAAGAAACAGACATTTTGCTGTGCTTGAACATGCTTCCTTCTTTTTTTTTTTTTGTTATTTTGTAGTGAGACTGTCAAGAAAGAATTATGGGACTGTATACAAGAAAATAAAAATAACTAGTAACCTAAAGCAGAGCTCACCTCTTTCTCATGCTAATGAGTGTTTAGAAAATGTACACTTGAAAACTCCTTTTTATTCTGACAGAGAATCATCAAGCAGTTTAATAGCTACTACTCAAACAGATGTACTAAAAGTATCTTATTTCTCTAGCACTCTTTATTCTATCAAAAGGATAATCCTTTAATGCTATGTGCCATTCAATTCAGTTTTTTAAGGCTGACAACATTGAGTTGAGTGCTCTACCATTCATGGAAAGATGTAAACCCATAACTGGTGGATTTTTTTTCTTTTTCACAACTGCTTGCACTGTTAACAACAATGAAGAGGTGGACTTACAGGGCCAGGCTTTGTCAATCAGTTTAGACAGAGTGACATTGATGCCTTGGGTTTTAGCTATTATATTTTTCAGATTCTCTGCTGCTTGGTATGTAACTCTGTAATTTCATATTAGGTGTTAGTAAGTTCTCCTCACAGGGTAGTTAGACACAAAAATCCCTTTCCAGCTACAGAATCAAGGACAACTGTCACCCAAAAGCATAAACAACAGCAAAGGGAGAGGGCAAGCCAGGGGATTGACATTTCATAACCTGAAGCTGTGGTTCAACAACTGACCCCAAAATGTAGATGAACCAAAACTTACAAAAGTGTAAAAACTCGTGACTGAATCCATCTTGGATTCAACCTGGGTGTTGGTCAACAATTTTGCTCTAATTTATGTCCAATTTTCTAATGCATGAATTCACATACTTTCATCAGCCAGCAAACAGGTATCAGTACTTACCTGTGATCTAAATGGTGAATAGAGAGAATAACCCCTGAATTCAAATGGGCTTGTTTTAAGGTCACCAGGATTGTGAATTCACATTTATTTCTTAACTTCTGGAAAAATATTTCAGCTGTTTCTGGAGATGCCTTCACATTTCTTGAAGTATCTAAAATAAACATAAGAGGAAAAAACACTCAGTATAAAATCTTTTGTTACTTCACATGCTCATTCAAATAGCTTACAAAATAACAGGCTATTTCTGTGAACAGACAGGCAAAAGCAAGGACCAAAGTCTTTAAAACACTAGTTTTGCATGTAATGGGATCCATTTCAATGAAAGAGAACACATTTTCTAGGACACTTATTCTGATCTGGGGAGGAGTGGTGGTTTGTTTTGATCCAGGGTCATAACTCTTACTTTCTTCAGGGGTGGCCAGATGGTACCTTTAATATCTCATCCAAAGTTTGGGCTCACTAGCAGTGAAGCACAGTGACAACACTAGACACGAGCCTAAACCCTGACACACGACCTGAGCAACTTCTTAATGACTTGTAAAAGATGTTATGCCTAATAGCATAAATACATAAATAAATAATTTTTAAAAACCCACAAAACAACAAACAATTTACTCATCTTTAAGTAATAGTTAGAAAATCCAGAAAATTTCAAAATATTTTATCACTAATTAATTGCTCCATACTCCAGGTGGGTGGTATTTTCCTGCTGCTTCTTGCACAGGATGTCATGAACATTTGTTAGAGTAGTGTCACACATACAATAAAGATTTTACTTTTAAAAACCTACACACAGCCTAGACTGATACAATATTTCTGCTGAATTTGTACATAACATGCATAGAAAATAAAAAGGGCCCAAGCTTAAAACCACTAGAGAGATAATTTATAAAATAAGACATCAATTGCTAGAAAAATAATTCCCATTCTCCAGAATACATTATGCCAGAAAAAAATTAATATACATTTTTAATGCACAAAATCAATTCATTAGCATGTGTAATCAACTGTGTGAGAACTAAATCAATTCATAAGCTTCTTGTCACAGCAATTTGACCATTCTGCTCTACTTGGAGACACTAACTCAGGAAAAGCAGTAGAGAGCTAACAGCAATAGAACTGGTGACCTTCTTTCAGCAGCACTGGAGCTGAGCTCTTAAGTACACCACTCTCAGCTTACACCACTGTTCTTCAAACAGTTTTATTCTTTAAGTTGGACCTATGAAGATGCTGCTCTCCATTAACAGAAACAGTTTATTTTGGTTTATGGCTCAGGAATATTTTAATATCTGTTTAGGAAATTCAACAAGCTGTGCAACTGTAAAGTCCTAACCAAGCTCCCAAACAGTGTCACACCCAGGTCAACTCCATTTTTCACAAAGGGAAACACAAAAGAAAAAAAAGGGAAAATTAATTTCTACCAAATTTCTATGATATTCTCGTAAGCAACTGATGAAAGAAAGCATATGCTTAACATTCCTACCCTTAAAGAAGGCCAGTCCATACATTTATAACTATCCACAGGCCCTTTTATTCTAACAGGGATGCAAACATTGAGCTACAGATGGCCTGTGCTTTAGCAAGGAAAACTCTCTCCATCACATGGAGCTCTCCAGAGCCACCCCAGTCCTCATCACTGTGTGAGAGGCAGAGGAAACACAGAGCTGCCACAACATCCACGAGACAGGAATAATTTATGAGGTCTCTTCATGTCACCCTGAATCATTACCTGATCACTACACTGGATGAGAATTTTCAAACCTTTATTCTGTAAAACCTTATCTGGGTACCCTATAACCATTCATTGTGGCCTCAGACAACCTGCTTATATACAGACAACAGCATCAAGGCCCAATTGCATCATGCTGGCAGCCTAAATAGTAAGATTACCACCACACTAACTGCTGGAGTGTCACCTTGCCAAAACACATGGCCATTCAGTTTTAGTACTGCAGATAGGTCAAAAAAAGTGACACAGCCTTTTGAATTATTACTGCTCCTTGCTCAGGGCAGGCACCAGGTGCATTTCTTAAAAGCAAGATGACTGAAAGGTCCTTGATCTGTCAGATCCATTCTTTTCACACTAACACAAGAGTGCAAATCCCTCCTTCCAATTGCCTTTGAACACTAGCAGTAGGTGTTTGATAGATCACCAGCTGTGCTCAATAAATATTGCTTCAGGCTTCTTCTTGATATTTGGCTCCGAGTAATCAGTTTAGGACTCAAAAAAATACTTTACTGGAACTGGGCTTCTTCCATAATAGCTCAGAAAAATCAAACTGGTATATCTCAGACAATAATTTGCAATTTCTCAATAGTTACATAAAAATTTCCTACTGTGAACATTTCTAATACACAAAACCAAACGCAATCAACTTGGAGTGCAAAAATAAGGAGAGAATTATTGGTTTGCTTGATAAATTTATCTCTAACCATGATACATGTATTTTGGGCTTATTTTTCTAGAATATTGCATGTGTTTGGTTTGACCACACCACAACAATTCACAAATCCATAGTGCATCACTCCATCTTTAATTTATAGAACATGAAAGTGACAATTAAAGAAACAAAAATCCAAACTCAAAGCGTGTCTCACTTTCTTCAGGCTAGATCCTTTAAGATCTAATTTTGCAAAGTAGCCTGAAAGTCCAGCAAAGAAAACCACTGACAATAAGACCTGCAGGAACTCAGCCCTTCAGAAGACAAGCTTAGCAGCTGCCTGTGCTCCCAAAAGCCCTCACTATAAGGACACTTATTAAATGGAATGAGTAGCTTTTCCTAGCAAAGGGTGAGCTCTCAAATTTTTGAAGAGTTTCTAAAAGTAAACACACAGTATGAACTAAATTATAAAACAAATTCCTGCAGAATAGTCTTTGAAGGAGGAATTCTAACTAATTGAGCTCCACAGTTTATTTCATGTGCACATAATCAGCTTTTAATAGCAGCATCTATAAATCAATTCTGCATCTGACTGTAGCTGAACTAGCCAAATTAAATTCTAGTGGTTTGTGAGAAGGAGGGCTGAAGGCTAAAATGAGGCTGAAAAATATAATTGGCTCAATTTTGTTTCAATTTCCTACACTAGGATAAGTGTCACAAGGATAACTGTCACTTTCCTGTATTCAAGTTTTTGGTTAATATTTTCGTAAGTAGGGATTTCGCAATTGCTTTCAAAGGGCAACTGTTTACTTTATATGATTCTTTTATTTAGGTAACAAATATAAACTAAGCTGCTCCCAGCCAATGGGGCAGCATGCAAAGCCAATCCAAAAGCAGAATCTTTACAAGCCTGACAGAGTACAGCAGAATTTTAAGTGGAGCACAGTGCATTCAAATTCAGGAGTTGCATTCCTCTAATGAAAAATGAAGATATAAAGAAGTAAAACAACCTTTATTAGACGAAAGCCTTGCTAGACGTGATATGCATTAAAGCCTTCAGTAGAAAGGCTGGTTGTTTTGCTATTTAAACTGCTATAAGATCAGCTCATAAAACATTTTGAGCTACTTTACCTATAAAATTTTCTATTCCCTTCCCAAAGATTCCCAGTTGTTTCAGAGAGAACAGCAAAAAAAGCAGCTGTAGTTTTCCAAACCCATGTGAACCTGAGTTGGGCTCTCCAAGGCTGTAGAAAGGAGCTCTGCAAGGGTCTGGGGAAAGGTGCTGCAGTTCTACCTGAAGTTTAAAAGACTACAAGATTCAGGGTAAACACTGACCCTGTAAAACTCCCACTGGGGCCATTCCGAAGGGTGTGCTTCAACTACAGGACCCAGGAGCACTGCCCAGTTCCCAAGGCAGGGTGAACTCCAGGACTACAATCGAAACGTACATCAGGCTACAACCAGCACCCTCCATAAACCAGATCCAACCTGGTCTCCCCAGGACAAACACTCACAAATGCCAGGAACAAGGACTCTAGTAAGTCATTTCCCAAGTGACATGATCAGGACCTTGGGACACCCCACAGACTGTTTAGGGACACAGCCCACAAACTGCCCTTGTAGTTTTGACACCCTCATGGTGTGGTGCGTCTGCCTTCTTATTCCCACTAAAGAAATGCTTCAGCAAGGATGCATGCAGATAGAAATGCAGCGGATGAGAAGGAGAAAAGGAAGAGGGCAAAATGCTCTTCAGTTGAAACTAAACAATTGGAAAAAAGAAAAAAAACCTGACTTGAAGCCAAATCATTAAATCAAATAAAAACAAGGGGGAAAATGTCACAGTTTGTTCTTGCAGCATTTGGGGAGGTTCCAAGTGCCTTTGCTTTGTAGCTTCCTCTGTTCTGAATGTCAGCTACAGCTTTGGTGTGTCATCCAGCAAGGGCTTTCCTCCAGCTCAAACCATATGCAAAGTCCTACAAATCACAATGGACTGACACAAAAGACTACAAGACCTGTTTCTGAACACATTTTTCCCCAATTATATTGGCTGTTCATACTTATAGCCTTTAAAATGGCAATCATATCACTGCTGGCCAAAACTCTGGCTCCCCTACACGCTTCATACTTTGATGTTTAAAGTCATTTTGGCACAGCTGAGAATACAAATCCACTGTGGGACAACAGGAGGTAAAGTCACTGAGAGCCTGGACAACTAGGCTTGAATCAGGACAACTAGGATAGACTTTGAAAATCCACGACTGCCTGTGGAAAACAACAGCTGTAATATAACATATAGTCTCTGTTAACTGCCAATAATATCACTGAAATCTGCCTAGAAGAATTCTGGAAGAGGTGATACAAAAGGAGTTTGGGGGTGATTATTCAAGTGGTTGGGTTAAGCCTCTGACCTTCTATACCAACTGGCTGCTTCCAGAAACCAAGGCAAGTCAGATGGCACTGAATCGTTCTGCGATGGATACGGTACCACAGCTCTCTCAGTCTCAGTCTTAACCTGCCAGAGCACAATGCTAAGACACTTAGACATCTTTCATCTTTCCTTGGGCTGTTGTCTCTCTCTTCAGCAAAGAGGGAATTTGCACTTGGATTACAAGAGGGAATAATTTCCTGTAATGTAAAGCAGCCCAGCTGCATCGCAAAAAGTCAGGTGTGCTCTTCCAAAAATGTCAGGTCCATGAACAAGAACTTCATGGCTTTTGGACTCAGTAGACAAAAAGTAAATAAAAGATAAATAGTTTTAGAAAAGGTTCTAGTGACTCTATCCACAATAGCGCATTTCTGACAATTTTTCAAATCTTTTGCAAATGACAGGATAAGAAACCAAATCACTGGCAAACCTGAACTTTGAACATGTAGGATTCCAGAGCAGAAGTCTGTATTCTCAGCACAGGAGGCTGAAACAGTTGATTTGCTAACAAGCAATACGGATCCTGCTGCACTAGATTAATAAAACAACTCCTACCAAACTGCCACAGAAAATGAGAATGTGCTCTCCTGAATATTTCTGAAAGAAATTTTAGAAATTTATAGATCAGCACACAGGAAAGCACCACACATACAAAAGTACTATCAGGAATTTTCAAAGGCATACATGATACAGAAAAACTTCTGTTCCTTGTACACCAGAAATACTATCCCTTTCAGAGAAACTATCATCATGCTAGATACTATCACCAGGAGAGAGGGTGCTACTCAGTGGGGACCTATTACATGCCAGCAAAATAATGAAGATAAAATACTTCTATTCTTACTACTGAAACTCCACTCCTAGGAAATTAAAATGTGTGCTGCATGGTATGCTCTACACCATGTATTTATTATTGTAATGCTTTCTGGTGATTTATATTGATAATCAAGTTATCAATTATATGATGCAGTAGCTTTTTTGATTACCAGTTTTTCCTAGCCTATACTCCAACACTATTCTTAAATCCTTTTTAAGGTTTGAAGACGCTTTGTATGTGCTCCCTCATAGGTGGAATCACGTACTGCTACTTAGAATTATGTTGTTTAGGTTTTTCACAGCCAATACTGCTATAAAACCTACTGTGTCTGAACAAGGACACCGATGTAGCACAGAGTGGGATTTCTTTTGTTTCTTCATTTCAATAGAGGTTCCAGCTATATTTAAAAGGTTACAGCTGCTATAGCTTTATAAATATATATGTGTATATAAACATGAACTCCCTTTAGGCACAAAAATAGCTTTCTAGAAGCTGCTTTGAGAACACCTTGAAACCTGTGGAGAAAATCAAGTAAGTCTGCCTTGTTTTTCTTGCAGCTGCCATCTGTGGCATATGCACCTAGTAATGCTTGATTGCATACTGTCACATGAGCACTTTGTGTCAAACTGACCTAACAAACAAAAATATCACACCAAGAAATGCTGTTAACACTGGGACATTGAAGAGCAGGAGAAAAACAATGCATCATCTTCCAGCCCTACTAGTACTGCAATAAGGGCATGACACAGATGAGAACTGCTAAAGACTGATCTCATTTTCAGTCCCTCATTGTAGAGCATGGCCAGGATTTTAACAGTTATTCAATTCACCACAAAAGGGGAGGGCAGGAGGAGGAGAAGGTGATAGTGTTGCCAGCCTTTTCCAAATGAAAAGGCAGGCTACCAAAGGTAAACAAAACCGAATCAATTAAAACCAATAAAGTACAAACTTAACAGCAATAATAAATCATGCGAGCAGATTATGCTAGATGCAGATCAAGCTGCATTACATGCCCTACCCTTCTCCCTGAAGATATGACACAACCCAGATTCTCAAATATATCATATTTCGGTGGTAAACCAACACAGAATGACAGACTGCATAAGATCAGCACCCACTATGGCACCTCTGAATTAGGATCATGCTTAGCGTAGGCAATCCAATATCCTCTCAGCAACACACCACATCTCCCCCTCACTTGGTTCTCACTGTGCAAGTGTCAGTAAGACTTACTCATGCTCTCTGCTCGGTCATTTTCTCTCAAAACCTCCTTTTGTTGTGACGAGTATGCTACTTCTGAGGACCTAACTCCTACAACTTGTGTTGCACAGATTCATTTAGGCTGGAAAGGACCTCTTGAGATCATCTAGCCCAGCTATAATAATTTGTGGATGACCTAGAAGGTTTATCTTTTTTCTCCATAAAGAGTCAGTTTCTTCCTCTTGGTAGTGATTTGGATCTCTCATCCTAGTTTTCCTTCATCTCTGGCTTTCTGGGGCATAACTGTTTTCTGCCCACATTAGGGTTAACTGCCTTCAGCTAACCAAAACACTACATGTTAAGAGTTTACGTGCTAATTTCTTTTCACACAACATGATGGTGAGCTTAAGAAAGCATTAATAGATCATTTTGCAGATGATCACAACCATGCAGTCTGCAAGAAAGATTAACTTCTGACACAAGAGAATGGCCAACAGTCACAGATAGAAGGCACCAGTTTTAAGGAAACTTAAACCTGTATCCTAACAGCAAAAACAGAGCAGGGCAGGGGGGAGGGAGGCCACCACTGGAAAAAAACTGTATCTGAATATGGACACATCCAATACCTCTGTTGTCAGCCACAGGTCTCCAGCAGCAGACTGAGCAAACAGCAGCAGATGGAGGGAGAAGGCAGGAGACTGAACTGTAAACAGAATTCAAGCACTAGCAGAAACAAGAAGTGGCAAAGAGCTCACACCTGAGGGTAGAGGTAGGACACCAATGCCACCAACCATACTGGTATACTTGGAAATATGTCCACTCATAGGATATATGTTTTGATGCCAGAAAAAGGAAGGAAGGTTTTGAATTGGGAACATCAAAGAGGAAAGATGCCAAGAAATACCATATGCTGTGAGCAGGGCAGACAGGTAGAAAATACATGGAAGACTCAAGCTAACCATTATCAGAGGCTTCAAGAAAGCTGGGCAAGGCCAGAGTTCAGATTCTCCAGAAGTTCTTATTTAAGTCAGGTATTAACAGAGTCCATGCTTCTGTGAACGTACCCACTAGCCTTGATGAATCAGCTCAGTTTAAACTCATGCCCAATTTATAAGCTTGGATGAGTAAAAATTATAAAATGTTTCCAGGCTCTAATTTGCTCTTGCAGGCTTCTTCTAGACAGGCATCATAGAAATATATGTAAGTGCACCAAAGTTTTGGGAGAATACAAAGGTGCTGATTTGATAATTATGTACCAGGTGTTTGATGCTAGTTTGTGTCTTTGAAAAACTCTCCCTATACTATATCAATTTCACCAACACCCCTGCTCTCCAGAGTACAGAAAGACTTCAAAGGTCATCCACCCATTCCTTAGCCTATTACCTGAATGATTATGTACAATGACTACAACATAGCTAATGCTTCCTAGATATTTTATTTCATGCTATCTTTTAAAAAAATCAAAAGTATGGAGATTTCCACCACTCCTCTTCAGCAGCTATTCCACTATCCAACCTAGTTCACTGTGAGTCTCCTTTTATCTTAATCCTCTCCATTTGTAGTATCATTACATTACTGTTACTTTTAGCTCTTTGAATACTAAATAATTCCTTCATTTAAACCTCTAAGAATCTTATAATACTAGACACTTATCATACAATACTTTTGTCATTTCTTGGACAAGCCGTACATGCTCAAGTTCTTCCAAAAGCCCTCTTATTAAACCAGTCCTTTTGTTACTGAACAATCAGGTTTGCTGTTTTTCTCTTCAGTCCCTGCAAATCATTGATATTTTTCTGAAATGTAGAAACCCAGAGTGAATGCAATTTTGTAAAAATATTCAACCTCTCAGATCTCTTACTCCCATATGCTTTCCTTATGCTAATAGTGTGTGCAGTGATTCTTAGAGCAACACTGAACAGAGTACACAAGGTTTTCCTCAAGTCTACCCTCTTCCTTGAACGAGAGCTGAGCAAATCTAGGGACTATTTCAAGTTCGAAGCATGTTACTTAATGTTACAGAAAATCTTAAGAGTGCCTTTGGAACAGCTGGGGCACAATATGCAAATACATGCTTAGGGAGCTATTAACACACAGATTATTGACCTCAAAACTAGAAAAGAGCCTTTTGAACCCTTCTGGATCATTACACAGCTCTATCTAGAGACTGATGGACTTCCAGACGGTCAAGGCTGGTACCTGTCATCTCTTTTAGGATAAACACTACGGATGTTACCACCATCTAATTATACTTGAATAAGCGTTTATGCTGGGAAAATTGTATAAACATTGCTCTGCTCGAACTCTACAGTTGGAGGTCTTTTTCTTATTATACTCCATGTTTTCAGAGAAGGAAATAGCCTCTCAAATTCCACTAAAAGAGTTCTCAGTTATGGATCGCTAGCAATATTGATTGTAATGGCTCCCTAGGAAACATTACAGTCTATCATAGCAAAGTTGGTGCTGCAGCAAATATGTTAATCTGCTAAAAGCCTTTTCAACATTGTGTCTTTGGAAGTCTCTTTCAGTCTACTGGTCCTTTTAGACCATGCCAATTGCTTTAGCACCTTGCAACAGCCCAGAGCTGCAAGCAACAGCTCATGAGATGACTCAAGCTAACAGTCAGTTTTCCAAGTGTGTGCGTCTATCTGAAGTCATCAGCATCACACACACCCCAAAAAAAAAAATATGCACCAAAAAGGAAAAGCAAATAAAATGTTAACAATTGCGAAAAATTTTTTGCTGTAGAATCCTTCCATGTTGAAAATGGCTACAGAAATTTTTTTTCTATCTGAAATACCTAAGTGAGCATTCATTGTAGGTGTTATTGCAGAAAACATGCCCAGGCAAAAAAAAAAAAAAAAAAACCAAAAAAAAAACCTGAAGTACTCTTTCTTATATTTCTCCTCAGATTTTCCTGAGAGAAAACCATTTGGACAATTCCAAGATGGAAAAAAAATACCATTTCTTAAACATTGAGACAAAATATAGAGGAATTTAGACAAAATAGATGGACAGGAAAAAAAATCAAACAGTGAAAAGTCCTTTTTCACCCCTTATTCAGCTGTCCCTTAGCAGTACTGGTAGGAGAATACAGCTGCTCAGTGGATCTGCACCTTGGCAGAAAACCAAACAGGACTAAATATAGGGAAGAGTCACTACAAAGCAGTACAATTTTCCATGACAGCTATATAAAATTTCCAGCCCTTATCCATCAGTTTTAAATAAGTTATGAACTCAGGTCTGTACCTCCCTTAAGACTCAGAGGAAACAGTGAAGTTAACCATACTTGGAGTTATTTTTCCAAGATAGCACCTGTATACCCTGGAGGATAGAGACTAGAAGAACATAAGCTGGGGAGGAGGGGAGAGAAGAAAACCTATTTTCCACATCTTATAAGCAAAAAGTAGGGGGAAAACAGACATTGTGACTGATCCAAAAGGGATGTGTAGGAAATGCTGCTGTCCTTTGTGACACCTCACAGGAGAATGAGCCATGCTGCAGAGGGGGAAGAAACCATAAAAAAAAAATTAACCTAGCAAGTCTCAGGCACACTTTGTGACTACAAAACTATGCCACAGCAAAAGTAATTACATAAGGGTAGTGAGACCTCATTTTCCCCCATCACTTCCTCTTGCTAATGCGATCCTCCCCCAGCAATATGGAAAGATGCACCTAGAAGGGTCACTGTCCTCTCTCTCAGGGCACGTGCTGCATGTGCTGGGTTCTCCCTGGCACACAGGACAGACACTGTCCTGCTGTCACCATCACATCTAACTTCAGCCAACACCACTGCCCTGCCACACTGCCAGGAGAGGCTGCCAGGTGAGCAGTTATCTGCACCTGCCTGCTCTTGACAGGGACATCAACATGGAGAGAGGCTCTTTGGCCCCACTCCTCCAGCCATCAAGTCCCTTCTCATGGCACCAACCAGGGCTCTGCTCCACATGCCCACACTGACACTTCTTAACATATTCCCTTTCACACAGCCTTAGAGCTGTGCATCATACTCATCTTCAGCTATCCAACCAAAATGCCAAGTTGAGCCCTGAGATAATACAAGCCCCAACAAGGATTTTGTACTTGCAATATTCTAGAAGAGGCCTCATTGTAAAGGCAGGAAGGAGCAAATGCAATTCTGTCTGCCATTGATCAGTATGAACTGTTTGGGGCAATACCAAATGTATAAACAATACACAGTTATTTGCATTAACCTGAACAATCATTAAAAAAAATTTTGGAGATTCATCATTGTCCCAGTAGAAAATAGACACCCAGGGACATCAATTCATTGTAGGGATCAGATACAACCTGGCTGTGAAAAGCACAGGCTGAAGTCCACAAGAACACAGTAAAACACAACATTGCTTTCAATGGAGTCACACCCTGCTGACAAATAAATGCAGGTATTAATTCACTTCAAAGGCTGAACTGTCAGAGACTGGAGATGTTAGCTGTCCTACCAAGCCCAGGCAAAGCCATCAAAGTCATGCTGAAATTTTACAGACTGAAAGGTGACAAGAGCCCACATCAAGACACATGGAAAGAGACGTGAGTAGGAAAAAAAAAGATCTGGGGAAAAAGAAACAAACAAACAAACCACACCCTCCCAAAAAAAAAACAAAAAAAAAAACAACAGCAACCCTAAAGTCTTTAAAAAGTCTTTAAAGGGAGTATTTAGTCTTCGAGGTTATTATCTTTCCCTCCCCAGAAAAAGCCCACTGCAGAAAATCAAAATAAAACAAAACAAAAAAAGGACAACAAAATAACTTTGTGTAAAATGCCTTTCCTTGGGACAAATAATGACAATTTTTAGGGCTGAACTTACAACAACTTTGTTGCTTAACACATACTTCTATAGTAATGCCTTATACACACTCTCAGCAACAATATTTATTAGAAACTTTCAATATAAGACTGTTGCAATCCCCAAATGCCACAGGCCAAGTTTTATGTCAGTCCTTAACATGATTTTGTATCAATTCTGCACTAATGACTACATTCAGGGATTACAAGTTTTTCTTCTCTCAGTTTCTGTATCTGTTGTACTTTCCATTTCTCAACCCTACACTCTGTTGTACAATTATAATCATCAATCAGAAGCTCTTGATATTTAAGTCTTTCTTCCATAACTTTTTCCCCATTATTTGACAGATAAACCAGCACAACCAGGTAGCAAGCAACACAATCTCCAGTTCTGGGCATATTCAGTAGGGGTAAGAGCATCATAGTTCTCCATGCATTAAAATTCATTGTTTAGGATGGAAAACAGATGCAGGATCATCACATGCTATCTCCTTTTATGGGTGGGGGCTTCAAGCAGCAGACATTTCACAAACATTTCCTCTTGCTACAACTCCGTCCCAGAAGAGTTTGCTGAATATTGAATTCTTCTGGAGCAAGAGTATGTCTCAGAGGAGCAGCTAGACCAGCAAAAGCAGCCCAGCCTTTCAGGGCTCTCCTTCAGCATCCAGCCTGGCTCCCCAGCAGCATTAATCACAACCCTGGCAGTGCCCTACCACAATGGGTACTGTTTGCACAGGTGCAGAGGTGACTTTAGAAAGTTCCAGAAGTAGAAGGCAGCAAAGGAAAAGCTTATGTTGTTATTCCAGATACACCAAAACCTTTCTGGCTGCCACAATGTCATAGAGCAATTATCTACATTAGGCATTTTTAACATCAAAAAACATGCCACTGCCTACTGAAATTAAACTCTGATTAAAACTTTTGTTATCTACAGATGATTTCTATGATGGAGGTCCCACATTTTGAGGATTCAGAGCTTCTGAAAGAAACCAGTTTTCATGCAAGACAAAAAAAAAAGCTGCAGACAGGTATTCACTCTGCAGTCAGCTAAGCCAGTTGGCAACATTAACATCCACATTCCCAGTTGTCTCTTACCACTCCTCTGGGAGACAGATACAGCTGGAGAAAGGGGATTTTATGGGACTCTAATCTATGTCACTGCTGTCAGCCAGGTTTGTTCCTGAAGCCGCCTGATTTTGCCATCAGCAGACATGAGAACACTCTCATATCTCTTGCTTTGGGAGAGTTGTGGGGACAGTAACCTCTAGCTTCTGGGCAGTGATGAGCAGCTGGGAACAGTAATATTTTCAGCAGGCTCAGCTGGAACCTGGAGAAAACATCTGTCCATAGTTTCAATGACAGGTGGCAAGTAAAAAGCAGTGTGTGTGAAGTGCATAGGCAATGTAAATCCAATTTGGGTGACAAAAAGTTTACTGACCTCTGCTTTTAATGCTTTATTTTTAGCTTCTATATTAAGTAAATGTCCAGAGATGACATCAGGAGACAAAATAGAGTGAACTTTCCAAAGGGATATAAGTCACAGTAATATTGTCTTGCTAGTATTTTAAAATAGGACACGAGTGATCCAGTCATACAACAACAGGTAACAAACACATCACTTATACAAGAAGCTTGTTTTAGGGAGCTTTTTTCTGCCAGCATTTCGTGCCAGCCAGCACCAGTTCAAAGAACAGTACTGCTGAGTCCTTTCGTTCATCCCACTGACAGATTATTCCCTGGTGTTTTATAACACATCTTGACCCCCATCAGAATATACCACATTTTGCCTCTAAAATTGTCCTTCCTCATCAGAAATACCAAAATACAATTTATAATCATGTTATGAATTATATCCTAACTGGCACAGGAAAAAAAAACAAACCACAAAAAATGCAAGCAAACAACCTCTGAATAAATTTCAAATTGTGCATTCAGCTAACATAAGCTCTCACATTTTCATGACTGACATGTCTTTTTTCTCTTTTCCTTAAATACATGCTTCTGTGTTTGTAACCATCTGACTGCACTCTTCTGTCCACCTTTTGGCCTTCCCTTTGAGGACAATATACACTTTTTGATGGGCATGTACTGTCCCTACACATGACCTGGCTTTCATTTTTGTAGGCTCTCGTCCCTTGATTTACAGTGTGCTTTCCACTCTCCACTGGTGCTGGAGGCAGTTGGAAGGTGTCTCCACTACTACACACACACCCACACCCACTCTTTGGACAAAGACAGTCTGATGAATAGTATCTGCTCTCAACAGGAGAGACCCAGAAAGACTATCAAAATACTCTATTATAAAATACATATAATACAGAATTTAAAGGGAGGGTGACAAAATGTTATTGCCTAGAGGAAAGAAAGTTACTCCTGCAGCCCTTCTTTAGATTCTAACACCTCAGACACCATTTCCTACTGCCAGGTGAAGTATCTGGGACCTTGCATGAGCTTAATGTTGTATCTCCTAGCATAGATTTGAGTCAGTCATCCAAAACCCTCATCATCCTTCAGCCTCTGTTGTTGTGGTTTTGTCTACTTCTTCAAACCCCCCTGCAGTTACATATGCAACAAGTCCTCCTGAAGCAATATGATTTCCATGTCTGCGTAGAAAAATAACTACATGGGACTTTCATCTTCACCTTTCTCCTCAAATCGCATTAATGCAGTGCACTTACAGAAAAGAACTATAAGAATGAGACCGTGTATTTCTCCAAAAGCCTTCTTTAACTGCATTAATTACACTTCAGTCCACTTATCTGGTTTGGGCTTTAGCCAAGTGTCATCCCTGTTTTGCAGAGGGAAGAACAAAGGTGTTGAAAATTTCATTGACTTACGTAAACAGTTGCCAACAGAGAGACATTTGTGACATAGATATTCTGACTTCTGTTCTGCTGCTCTGACCAGCAGAGGAATAATTTTCCTCTCAACATATTTTGGCATAATAATATCTGCTGTTGGCTAGAAAGTGCTGGCAGATGTTCACATACAGAAACATTAACATTTTTGAAGACTTCCTCCTGTTTTCTATTCATAATTGTATCTTCCCACAAGCTACACTGGAATATTTTACTATTACCTTGAAAATCACATTTCCAGAAAAAGAAGTTCCTGCAGCTAACTAGACCCAGATTACAGCAGCATTCTATAGGTACCATTCATGACAACCAAGGAGCATCAGACACCTAAAAGCCTTTAGAATCCAGCACCTAAATCTGCTGAAGTACACACACACATACACAAAGCCCAAGTAACAGCAAATTTCAAATGGTTAACATTATTTCTAAATTAGGAACTGTAAAAGGAGTATGATCTAAATTATCTTGACTGGACAGTGCCACACTGAAAGTACCTTTAGAGAGTAACTGCTTAGCATTTTATATGGCCTAGAAATACAAGTACCTTCGAAAAGTCAATTACACAAGGGAGAATTTGCCAGAACAGCCAATCAGATGCTAAACCCCTATATTGAAAATTGATGCTACGTCTAATTAAGCAGTCAAAACTGACTCCTTCCCTAGAAACTGAAGTAAAGAGACTATTCTGCTCTAACTATATGTATAATTTTCCCGTCATATATCTTTAATTGTCTATTACCTGTTGGCAGTTCAACATGCCACATTCATAATTTCCTTCTAAAATAAAGAAGAGCATTTAGGACTTCTGAATGGTTTGAGCTTATATAAAGTAAGGCTTTACATCAGTTGAGGGTGTGGTCTATCAAAAAGGCAATATACTAAAGTATTGTAAATATGTATATGATAGGAGAAAAGATTCACTATCTGAAGAAACCAAGAGGCAAAGGATCACAAGCTGCAATTTCCAGAGTAAGTTCACAGATAATTCATTTAAAGTAATTTGCATCATCTTTTCTGTCTAGAATTAAGGCTTTAGTTGGAATAAGGAAAAACCCACATAGACAAACTAAATTTCAAGGCAACACACACACATATTTGAAATTCACACACTGCAAATACATAAATTAAGAGGTACACATTGCAGCAGTGCTCCCAAAGTGTGAGTTCTAAGTGCAGAAAAAAATGACTAAGTGGACCCAGTGGTCTGATCAGGGAAGGAAATTTCTCTATTTCTAAATGCAAATTCAAAAATGAAAATCTTTCTGCTCAGTAAGGACCCCATTTACTAAAAGAAAATCAGTAGTCATCTTATGCAGTAGAAGGGAAAATTATCTCCAGTCCTGCAGGGCATTAAAGACTTCCTCAGGGACACTGAGTGACTTCAGCCACCATTTAGACACAAGTGTTTTCATCCTTGTCATTCCACCAATTGTTCCCACCAGAATAAAAAGGTTGCTGTGATAATTTAAAACTCCTGTCTTCCTTTGTTACAAATAAAGTGCTAATCCATTTGGGAACTATGTACACCTGAAATTGCAAAGAAAGAGGGAAAAACTTGGAAAAAAAATTCTTTAGTAACCCAGTGATTTTTGGTCCTGATACTGGGAAAATATACCAGAAAGCCTTATTCTTCCAAAGCTCGAATCCTGTTACCACTGAAGACAAAGTGAGTTTTAACTTCCCCCTACTCACTCACCCCAATCCACTATAGCACAATGGGACTTCAACTCAGAATCATGCCTTAAAAATTACACCTATTTTAGGACACCAATCCCACTGACACACAAATGCATTGCCGTTCTAAGCAGTTACTCCTTCACAGAGATCTCTGCTCTGCAGCCACAAGCCCATCACAGACGTTTAAAGCCAGCATGTGCCAGTGCTTCTGAACGCGTATGCCCAAGTGTCTCCACATTCATGTCCATAGTGACACATGCTGGCGGTTCCAGGGAAGAACACTATTGCTAGAGAGGTCACCTTAGGGGAAAAAAAAAAAAAAAAAAAAAGAAAAGCCTTTGGCAACTATTAGCTTCCTGACAAATTATCTCATTAATGCAAACGTGAAAAAGAAATTCCCTTTCCAGATCTTATCTCCCTTGAATCACAACTCTTCTGTACCGGAAACACAGCCTCTTTGCCTGTTGCACTGGAAATCTGTTCAAATCCAACCTAAACTCCTGGCATGACACAAGAAGCCAACAATGAAGTTCCCCTATCTTAAAAGTGCAAGCTGATGTGGAGATTTGCTTGGTTTTCATCAGATGTTGAGCCACATTCCTTCTTGCTTAGTCATAGATTATAAGGAGCATTTAATCATCTTTCAGAGAAGAGACTTGCTTCAAAAGGCCAGTTTTAGGCTTTTTTTAAAATTAGGATACATTTGAGGTTTTTTTTCCTGAAAATATTGTAGACTCCAGTTTCATTTAACATATCAGAATGTTATCAAAGTGTAATTAAAAAACATACTGATAATGAGTAAGTGTATGGAATGTAACCAATGCCAATATATTCAATGAGATACTGAGACTTGTTTTACAGTCTTTTATGAATTATAATATAGGAAAGTTTAATCATTTTCAATAATCTTTAATAAAACTCCTAAATGTATTTTTGGAAGATAGAAGAACACTGTTTTATTTCCATTCCCAATATTAACCAAGAAACAACCAGAAGCACTAAAAGAGACCAAAACTCATTCATTGTTTCTCAGGAGGGGTATGTCACAGAAGCTCCAAAGGGCTACTTTCTTTTGGCAAAAAAAAAGGGTATTCTAATTTCCAGCCATCTGCCTCCCTCCTCCGGGGCACTTCATTTCAACATTTTGCTCGATTCACATAAAACTTTCAGTGAGGTTTTCCTTAGCTGGAACTGGGATATGTTTAGCGTTTCCCAAGTAAAGCAGTAGAGTGGGTGGTGCTATTATTCATCACCGCACCCCACGACTCACAAAACATGCCATCTGCCATCCCCGTTCCTGCTGTACTTTAATTAAGCGTCTACCAGTCAAAGAAAAAAAAAAAAAATGGGGTGAGAGAAAAAAATTTATAAAATAATGGGAGGGTAGCTGTAAAGAATAGTGGAAGAAAAGCGAGCAGGAAGCGAAGGGACGGGATCCTGAGGTCTCAAAGCGCGCAAACCTCTCGCAGCGGGGGGACTTGGGGGGCGCAACCCGTGCGCGGCGCCGGGGCCCGACGGCCACGGCCGGAGCGGCGGGGAAGGGGCGGCCGTACCTGGGAAGAGGAAGGCTTTGCTCCCGTTGTGCAGCCCCGGCACCTGGCGCACGCCCTCCGTGGAACCTCCCAGCTGTAGCTCGGACAGCACGTCGATCTGCAGCGAGGGGTCCACGCCAAAGCCTGAAACTGACCCAGAAAGTGCCGTCACCCACCCGCAGATACTGCAACTTCCGAGCGCCACCCCCTCCCCCAGCCCCTCCGCCGCTCTCCGCACCTGCGGCTGCCCAGGGGCGAGAGCATCGCCGCTGCGAAGCTCCGCCGGCCCCGATGCCGGGTACTCTCCCGGCGGGTCCAGCATCCGCCTACCTGGCCCCAGGCAGAGGAGAAGGCAGAGCGTGCACAAGCGGATGCCCGACTCCATGGCAAAGCGAGG
>VZTB01014215.1:205300-318216 GCA_013397245.1 Thryothorus ludovicianus | reverse complement strand
GGGACCAGCAGCGGGGGCAGCAGCGGGGGCTCCGCCGGGAACTTTGGGGAAGCGGCGGGAGGGCTGCTGTGCCCCCGGAGGCCGCGGCTGGCAGAGCCGATCGGCGCCGGCGCTGACCCTCGGGGCGCTCTCCTGCCTGTCGCCGCTTCTCCTCTGCCTGTGCTGAAGTCACCGCTTGGTTCCCGTCCCGAGGTGGTGCCGTCCAGGGTCTGGCAAAGCCTCCGCCTGGTCTTTGAGCGCGAGTAAAAACAATTTGGGAAATGCGGGGGGGAAGGGAAGAAATCGACGTTTGCAGTAGCTGATTGAGATGGGAATGTGCAGACCTGCCAACAGCAGGTTCGTCTGCCCTGTCGTAAAGGACGATTCTGCACAGTGGTCCTGTCCTCTTTAACAAACCCTCCTCCCGCCCCAGCTAGTGACATTTCTGTGCCGTACTTTGTGTGCCTATAAAGGGGGCTAAGAATAGCCTTATTCTTCCCTTCCCTTTCACAGACTCCCAATGTGCAGGGCAGAAATTTCTCGTTTCCAGTTTGTCAAATTCTGCAGGATGAAGGACCGGGGAGGTTAATTATTTTTCCCTAATTTTACATGTCAGTAAGACTACTACTGGTGATTTCAGTATTGTTTATTGACCTCCCCCAAGTTCATCCTCTATGGTCTTTGCAAATAATAAAATCTTTACAAGAAACCTTTCACATCTTTCTCAACAATAACTGTGAAGGTTGAAAGGGAAAGCGGTTCTTTCCCTCACTTTTTTTTTTTTTCAAGATGATCATGGGAGTCCATGGTAGATCGCCTTCCTGGACTAAGTTAACCAAGTGAGATGCTAAGCACCATATAAAGCAAACATCCTCTTTCTTATAAGAAAGAAGAAAAAAAAAGGGAGAGAGAAGAGTGTCTATACATGAAAGTGAGAAATGCAATTCAGCCCTCAACCCAAATCCAGAGCATGGGCGTTAAGAGTTCAGTTTCAGTGTGCCCAACATGCATGTCACCCTCAGAAGAGCTACAGGCTTCTTCTCCGGTTGGTGGAGCCAGTACAGCCACTTCACATTGCAGCTGCTCTGAAAACAAACAAAAAGGAGCCCTGCTGCTGGTACCACCCATGTAACTGGTCACCCAGCATCACTGATGTTTTATCTTGCATAGTCATAGTCGTCAGTGACATCCCAGCCCCACCCCAATCAGCCTAGCAACTCTTCTGCACCAAAGCTTTGTCTCCAGCCTGTTGCTGACATGGAACTGTGCTTCCAAACTCATGAAACCCACTGGCTGCCTTAACAAAGATTTCCTTGGGAGAGTTAACAGGCAACAGCCACGTATCACTGATTGTTTTCATGCTATTTCAATCACATTGGTTACAGATAAGTCAGCCAGAAGCAATTAATTTGAGAAGAAATAGGTTCAATATCTAGAACAATAATGGTGCATAATGGGAGCCCCGCTGCCAATTGGGTCAGGCATACAAATGAACAAACCCAAAGAAGCAAACATCTGCCCCAAGTCCTTTGCAGCTGCCAGCAGACAGTGACATTTTCCTTTTGCTGAGGCTGCCAAAGCAATATAAGCTTGTAAATCAGGAGAAGCCCATCCCTCTAATAATCTACTTCTTTCTCAAAAGATCTCCAAGGATTGGCCACTCATATTCACACACATGAAAAATCACTCAAAACACCATCCCACCTGCTTTACCTATTCCCCCAAATCTATATGGAGCCCAGGACAGATACTATATGTATTGCATGGAGCTGTGTTTCTTCTATGTGAAATGTCAATAGTGACAGTATGCAGCTAACCTAGAAGTAAGTGAGCAGAAATAGGAGGATTTCTACCAACACAAGGAATATTGATGATTAAATGTTTCAAATACTTGTCTAACCATGGAATCACTTTCTGATCACTCTAAAAACATACAGTTTCACAGTTTTTTGGGGGCATGTCCCTTAAATTTGAATATTATGGAAATACCTGAAAAAAATGGATGTACTTTCAGATGGCTGGAATGCTGTTTCTTTTGATGAAAACTATGTGTTTTAGCCAAGAGAAATGCAAACACTTCATACTGAGGATCACCATAATCTATTCCACACATGGAAAGGGCAACAGACCTAAAAAATGGTGCAGCATATATCTCTAATAACCATGCATCAGTGAAAGTATTTTCTATGTTAAGCAAAGTTTCTGCCTAAAGAAGCCCATTTCAGATACAAACCTTTGCACGTCTCAGCAGTTTTCAAGGCTCTCCAGAGACTAGATGTCTCAGAGGTAGTTTGGGTTTTGTTTGGTTTTGGGCAATTTTTGATTGGTTGATGACGATTTTTTTGAGTTGGTTTTGAGTTCTTTGTTGGTTTTATTGGTTTGGTTTTTGATGAGCTAAAATGGTTTTTACCCCTAAAAATGCTAGGGGTGGGATTTCTCAAGGAAACATCAGTAGAAGACAAGATGAATCTTTTGCCCTTGCTATTCTTCTCCTGGGGCTTTCTTTGAAATACCACCTAGTCACAGGTATTGCTACATCTACAGTAAAACAGCCTTCTCTTTAACAAACCTCTTGGATGAAATGGCATCCTGTAATCCCACAGAGATGGACATGTCAGCAATAACACAAACATATTTTGTTCAAGTATAAGCAAAAAGGCTTCTTGAGGAGACAACCCTGGAATCAGTCACCAGATCTACTATTCACAACAATTTTCATATCAAATGAAGAAATAAGGGATATGTTACAATCCCCAAATTCAGGAATGATTTAATTGCAAAGGGAATTTCATATTTATTATGCACATATTAATTAGACTTATATTAATTACACTTGTATTAATTACACTCATATTAATTACATGGTAATAAACTGAACCAAGTAAAGCTCTTAAAGCATGCAGAAGACAATCCTGCACCAGGAAAGCATTACCTCTTTTACTGCAGCTTATGTGGGTCCATTTATTTTTAAAGAAAAACATGAATATTTTATTCACAGTAGTTTTATCCATGTATTTCTATGCTGGAATCTGGATAGTCCATGTGAATTTAAGATATACGTAAGGAATTGTCACTGACCTACTTAAAAAACACTGATGCAACTTTTTTCTGAGAGTACATTGCAAAACACAGAGTTGTTTACTCAACACTATAATAGTGCTTTAATGCAGCATTTATACAAAAAAATATTTGTAAAACATGATGTTCCATAATTAATACTTTTTGAAGTGGAACAAGAAGAATAGTCTGTTGTCACAGAGAAGCAGCTTTTTAATTTGAGTAAATTTAATACTGCTGGGGATGAGGACTTTTTATTAGTTACAGTCATGGAAAATGTAAGAGGCAAATTACATTGCAGCACTTTCTGTTAATACCTTTCAATGTGGACTTGTGTCTTCACCATTATATCATTATGATCCACATTTTCTGTCTATGAAAAAGTCATATGTTAAAACTGTACAGTTGTTGGGTGGTGTGTAAAATGCCACAAGGGACTAAAGTGAGACCACCCTACCCATTTTCAGTTGTTTTCCAAATGATAGCTTCAACAGTGAAGAACAAAGCTCGGATACTGTTTTTGAATAAACCCCAGTTGTTTTTCAAGTAATTTTTTCTTGCCAGCTTCCTGACCAGATCTGTGAACTTCTTATGTGGTGCCCTCTCTCTTTAGCACATATCCCCTTATATTTTATCTATAAAGCACAGAAGACTGTGCACAGTCTTCCTTTCCCAATTCCCCAGATGCCTTCTGCCCTTTAGCAAAGTCTTCTCACACAGGTGCTCTCTCTTTCTCTCTTTCTCACACACAAACTTGCGTGCACAGCAACTCCTTTGCTCATCTTCTCCTAGCTATTTGTTAGTCTTGCAGCCTCCCTGAGGTGAGAGCTGGTACCAGTATTAGCATCCTGCACACTGCAGGCTACACTCTGCCTTTCTGACCAGGAGAACTTGGGATTTAAATCCAGCACTTGGCAAAGCCCCAGCAGAGACTGACAAACTGAGTAAGCTACACACCCAACAATGACAGTATCAGCCCTGTTAAAAAGCTTTGGCATCAAAGACATCCCTTTCAAGCATGCATCAGCTGAGGAGACATCACCCAATTTTAGCTACAGTTATGAATGTTTCATACTGATTTGATATTGCCCCACTTGTAATTGCAAAATTTACTTGCTGTCAGAAAATAGAGCTGTGAAACAAAGACTGTAGCTATTTAAGGAACACACCTTAAGTCTCTGAATGTTCTATGTCTTCCTGTGGTTTTATACCATCTTCACTTGATTGTGCTTCACACCTTGAGCCTAAGGTTGCAGCTTTGGCAAGTGGATTGGTGCAGTCAGCAGTGGAAAAGTAGCACCAAGTGTGGTGGACATCACCAGGTTTTTGTACAGCCACATTCTTCTGAGTGCAGAAAGAGAAATGGAGGAAATTACATTAATGAGAGGTAGAGATGAAGGTATTTTTCAGAGTTTTCCCAAAGATTTTTGTTTGATTCAAGGGCAAGGAAGAAAGTCTGAAAGTGCTGGCTGTGCTTTTTCCCATACTTGAACTTTGAAACTTCCAGATTAAAAGGTCCCCACATTAACCTTCCTTGCTAAAGTCTTGTTTTTTATACTAGCTTTATTTTCTTCCTCCAAGAAAGTGCACATCCCTTTGATGTAAGGTAGAAGTGATAGACTGCCCTGCTGGCAGCCTTCACACATTATGATGCCTAAAAATGTCTTTTCACAGAAAATGTCAGTTAGGATTACTGGCATTGTATTTGGCGCATGAAACCATATGAAATAAGAAGAGGATAGTTCATGATCAAGATTTAATTATCTCAGTTCTGTCTGTCCAGATCACAATAACAATTATGCAAGATTAGAG
Source organism: Thryothorus ludovicianus (assembly GCA_013397245.1). NCBI lineage: Eukaryota > Metazoa > Chordata > Aves > Passeriformes > Certhiidae > Thryothorus > Thryothorus ludovicianus. Next base: position 313,368 of record VZTB01014215.1, on the reverse strand, counting down.
TTAAATTACCTTGACCTAACTGTGCTCTGTGTTTTGATCATTTTCTCATCTGAAGTATTATCCCCTGTTAAAAAATGAATCAGCGTATCCATCAGAGATATTTATGATAACAAAGCTGGCATGAAAAGACTTTGATATCATATGTTTTATTCCTGGAATAGAGAAAAAAATCTATGCAGCCCTCACTACAAACAGATGCTGGTTGGAGTACGAGTCCCTAAAAAAGTGGATGTAATTTTATTCCACCATCTAATATAATAAGATAATTTCATCTGCAAATACTAAAATAGAGAGAGAACTCCTGTTAATAGAAGACTTTCTGTAGAAAGCAAGGGAAAACACCATCTAGTATCTGAGAATCAAATTAGAACAAATTCATACTTGACAGCAGAATTTTTGATGACCGCAAGAGGCTCAAGGAATTCTCCAGGTCTATTGCCATTATAAGATGATGCCATTTTGGAGAACACAGGTTTGTGTTTGTCACATACACACTGGGGGACTTTGTTTACAGCTTTAAGTCACAGACAGAGTCAGTGGAGAGATTTCAGGCAACTTTGAATCACAGACCAAGTCCAGACCCTGTCCCAAGACCTCAACCCTCTCCTCAGATCCCACTCACTCAGAAAGAACAAGAGACACTTGTGATGCTGAGCTCTCCTTTCTTTTCCATGTGCTCAAGCTACCATATCAACAAATTTGCCATATCCAACACTGATATTTTTAAAAAATCCAATCTGCCTGGTGTGTCCTGGATGGGACTGCTGTGGAACAGTCACTTGAGCTAAGCTAGATTTTGGCTCTTGCACGTAGGGAGAAGAAAAAATTAGTTTCAAACATGGTTGTGACCTCAAAGGTACAAATTTTACACCTCCTAGTATAATCTAATTGCTTCTGCAGTACCGGAAGAGAAAGTATCACCCGATCTCTTAAACTGCCTGACAAATAACAGGCTTTTCAAAATTGATCTGTACAATTCTCACACCCAAAGTTGTATATATTATGCAAATGGGAATGGTTTCATTGACTCTACCAGTCTATCAAATAATTAAGAAGGCCTTCAAATGGTGTATTATTGTGTAGCAGCAGTAACATTATCAAACTCTGATTCATAAAGGACCTTGGATTTCTCCTGCCTAAAGAGAAATACGTAGAAGGGAGAGAGCAATCTGGGTAGTGAGGGACACGTTTGCACTCTGGTGCAGACAGACGCCTGAGCCACATCTGGCTCTCCTGCTAGGTGACCTCTGAGGCCATGTCAGCTCAGGTCCTGCAGTGCTGTGACAAGCTGGGTGGCTGCCAGACACTGGGAGGTGCTTTAGGGGAGCACTGCACTCTGCAGTGCCTGGCGATTCCTGAACCCTGTGTCACTGCATGGACTAAACATGCCCTGTCCTAGACTCACCAAATCTCCCTGAAGGCAAAAGATACCAGGCCTTGCATGATTAAGAAGAAGAAAAGCATGCTGTACCTCAGCCCACAATTCCTGGGTTAGTCCTACAGGGATAAAAGAGCTAGATTCTATAGAGCCAGAGCAGTCTGGTAATGAATTTGGTACAAAATTCTACAGTGTAAATGTTACATTATTTTGGCATTGCTCTTTAAGTCACAAGATTTAAATTCTTAATTCGTATAGTAAAATCATTACTTAATATGATACTAAATAAATTCCATTGTTTAATTTTTTGTACAAACAAAAGGAAAAGAACAATTTGTGCCTGTTTTTAAAAATTATCGTCCATAGACATATATTTTAGATCCCACTCCTTGTCCCCTTAATAGCAAAAATGCATGTAGGGCTAGGATGACCACGTTCAAGTACCTGCTTCATCTGATTGCAACATATGCTTCATCCTGGCTAGTGTCTATTGCTAGTGAGCACCTAACTCTTGAATTATTTCTAGCAGAAAATTATTTCACCACTAAACGCTTGATTAATCTAAGTGGTCTGTTTTGCAAAAGTCTGAGCACTAGACATTTCTCCTGAACATCACTTGTAGTTTTACTCATTACTTATTCAAGCTCATATAAATCTAGAGATCGTGTATTTTAACAGGTTTGGGTATGGGAGGCAGACTGATAATTGGGACAGATGGTGGTCAATATGTTTGGATACAACCACTGATGGAAAAACAGCTTTAGAAGCTGGAAATTCCTTGCCTTCTTGGGTTTGAGTTCTAATAACTGTGTAATCTTGAGAAATAAATTAGATGTAAAATAACATCTTCTTGGATGAGGGGAGGAGGATTCATCATGGGTAGGTAAATAATAAAAAGGTACAGAGATACAGAAGGCCAGGCTTACTGATGGTTGAGAAACCAGTACTAAATTGGGAAGAAATGAAGCAACTGTGAATAGGAAACTCTTATTAGAAGAGGATATCAAAAGATGTTCAATGATTAGTTTGTTTACAGGATGATAAAAGCAAGAGTTAAAATGTACCCTGAACCTAAACCTCTAAACAGGATTCAACGTGTGTAGGAGAAACTGATTCTTAGCACACAAATTCTAGATCTGGAAAAAACAAATCCAGTGCTGTAAACACAGCACATACTGTGAATCAAAATTATTAAGCATGAAGAAATACTACATGCAATGGAGTTCAGTAACTACTGGATTTGTTTCAGAGAGTATGGTCCCAAGTACAATAATTACAATGAGAAAACTTATGATTGATTTACATGAATATTTACCTTGAAGCTGATAGAATTACGAGTCTGGGTGAATAGAGTCATATTCAAGATCAATAGCTTGAGCAAAATATCATCATTTTAAGATAAAATATCAGCATTTAAACCAGGTCTTTTTCTCCCAGAGAAATAATTATTTTTTAAAAATGTTATTCATAACTTTAGAGTGGAAGCTATTTATAACCTGTGCTTTAGGAGGTCTCCACAGTTCAGAACAAAGAAACAAGGGAAGGCATAGGATAATTAAATGGTAAAATTCCAGGATTAATTTTTATCCCCAAAGCATCTTTCAAGAAAGGATACTCTGTTAAAGCAGAGCAAATAAAATGGAAGATTTAACAGGCAAGGCACAACTCATACAGCAAGTTGAACCTCAGAAAGTACACAAAACCAGTCAAAGGCATGATGACAAAGATGCAATGCAAGTAAATCACATATGGAAAGCTTCGTAGGTTTATTGGACTGCTAAGTGTAAGGAATTAAATCACAGGGTGAGGAAAGATACAATGAAAGTAAATTATTTATTTGGGTGTCAGAAAAGAAGGGCTGAGAGTGAATCTTTACTCTGAAGTTACATGAAATGGTGTGAAAGCCCTGTTGGGCAAAAGATATTAAAATTATCAGTGGGTTAATAACTGTATTCAGAAATAAGTGTTCCAATAACTCGTATTACCAAATAGAATTTATTGGAGACTCTGAGGAAATTCTAAGAAGGTACCACAATTTCAGCCTACCATAACTTATCATTAAAGATATGTAATTCATCATTAAAACAGCCACTCTTCTGGGTAACTGGAAAATGGCCAAAACTGTAGAAATCTTTAAAATAGCTCTAAAGAATGACCCTCAAAACAGAAATCTAAAAAACCTTAATTCACTAATGGGCAAAATAGTTGAGAAAATAATTAAAAATACTTATAAAACACCTACAGGTGGTAGGTATGTAGGAGAGAGAAAAAAAATCAGAGTGAATAAATTGCAAGTCAGCACTGCTCAGCAGAGATAAATTGATATACTTATCATTGAGGATAAACTGTGCTTTTCTAACCTGTTCAAATGTTACAAAGTGGTAGCAAAATATTGACTAAAAGAGAATCACAAGATATGCATTTACAGAGACATTTGATAGCATCATTCACCACAAGGCTTTTAAGGAAACTCAGTAGCCCTGGGGCAGGAGATAAGATTTTTATGGGTTAAAAGAGAGAGAAAAGGATGGGGATAAATGGCAGATAACTTGGATGAAAAAGTGGCAGGAGTGTGATGCCACAGGAACTATGCCAGAGGATCACTGCTGGGATTAATTCCACTCTTTATCCAGCCCCATCTATTTATTAATGACCAGGAAGAGAGGGAATACAATGAGATGGCAAAACTGCTGACAACACAAAGCTGTTAAATTAGATAAAACTAAGGTGTCTGTAAATAAGTCTTGTGACTTGTTGCAAAGCTAGCAACAGGAAAGGAAATTATGTTCAGCATAAGCAACTGCAGAGATATGGCCATTAAAGAAACTGCTTAAACTGCTTATACTCATTAATGTGGTCTGAACAAATTATGGGTGAGCCTTGCTGAATTGCATGTAAGAGAGAACTACTATATTTTCTTTCTTATTTACAACTGCAGGAACTATTTTACAATAGGAAATAGTACAAAACATGTCCTGATTGTCTATTTAAATAGTTTGGATTTTATTTTATCTAAATCTTTCCTACTCTCTGAGTGGCACTCCATACTCACAGTGACATACCACTGCTGAGAAGGGCAGTGTCTGCCTCTCTCTTCAGAGCTGAGAAACCTTGGCAAGCAGATGGTTCTGAACAGTGGGGCCAGCTAAGCAGTCTGTCATAGCCTCCTTCCATCACCCAGTCTCAGAGCCAGAGGACTCCTGCTGTGGGAGTTTTTATATCTCTTCATAAAAACACCGACGACATGCTAAAGATAGCCTCTGCTAACGTGGGGCAAGCCAAACTTGCACAGAGGGAAAAAAATGAACAGCTTTTCCATATGGCAAGATATTTTTCACAGATTACGGTGCTGTTGGAAGGTGCTTTGCTGGAAGCTCCTCTTGGCCAATCCACTGAAGAATTTCCTTCCCATTTTCTGACCCCAAGTGACTCCAGAAAATATGAAAGGCAGAAGAAAGAGGAGGAAAATTCCGGAGGTTCACTGAAAGCCTTTTCCTGGGTTTGAGCCTCTTTTCCTTGCACTAATGTAAATATGGAGTCACACCACACAGTCCAACAACAGGGCTGGGAGAGAGAGCAGCATGTGGAAGAACAAGCACCTGGGTCCTGAACTGGCATTACCAGCACCCAGCCCCACATTATGGGGGCTGCTGGCATGTCCATCTGTCCTGCTCAAACCTGTTCATTCCTGAGCAGAAAGAGGATACAGCTGACAGGCATGGACTGATTTCCCAGGACTCTACATTCTTGCCTTAATATCCTACTGTCACCATGCTTTAACGAATGAAATAAAGGTAAATATTTTCTCACCCCCATCATGAAGTTATAGATCAGTGGAAAGGAGAATTCACTTCTTTGCCTGTTGACTGAAATATTCCTTAGGGGATGGGAATAACTCAATAGGGAAAACATTAACCCAGAGCAGCAAACTTTTTATGAAAGCCTGGGGGGGAGAGAGGAGAATAAAGGGCACACAACACAGAAATGGTAATTACTGCTACCCTATCTGACCTTTCCTCCTTGTACTTACTTGCATTTCCCTTCACTCATTACAGTTTAAAGTGTCTTTTGAAGATAGATGAGCAGAAATACGTATGATCTGAGCTCAATAGCTTTTACCTTGATACTAATTCCTTCACAACTCTGCTGCATATTCTCACCAGGTACATGTTAGAGCATCATCTTTAGCTGTTTTCATCACCATATAGCATGGGGGACCTTATGGCCATCCTACGGTCAATCAGCTTGATCATCTCTCCTTCCTCCAGTTCAGGAATCCCTTTCCTACAGCAGAAGTTCTGGTGATTAGTCTTCAAGGGCATGATTTTGCACTTTGGATTATTAAATTTCATGCTGTTTCTGTTCTGCTGTTCCACAAGGTCATCTAATTTTTCCTGCATAATAATCAAGTCTTCCTCTGGGCTGTATTAGCTGTACATACCAGCTTTGTGTCATCGGCAGATTTTGTAAGCGCGTGTCTGGTTCTTACACCAAGGTCAAGAAGAAAAACAATGGGCCACACTGGGCCCAAGGCTGCCCTCACATGCAATATAGCTATTATTCTGCACTCCTGCTGTCCAGCAGCTTCTTACATTCTACAAGGTCAGAATTAATCCCCTGTCATTTCTTACTCAAATATTAGTTCCTCTGAAGCACACCCAGTCCCAATGCTTTCCTTAGGGCTACAGAGATTCACTCCACTTTTTATTTGCTTTTATCTTCCATATTTCTTCCCTAAGATCTTCTCTGGTGTTCAAATAGGATTTGTGATTATCTCCCTCAAACACTCCTTTCTCTTTTTCTTTTGCTCTTGTCATGAAGCAGCATGTTTCTCTCTAGGGATGGCACCAGCAGAGGACAAGAACTCTGCCACCATCTCCTGGGGAGAAAAGAAGCTACTGATCAGGTAAGAAATGTAAGGACAGATAGAAGTAATGTTTGGGCCATCACCCAATCCTACTTTTGTGGGGTATTTTTGTTTTTCTTTTTTTTTTTTTTTTTTCACTAGATCTTTAATAGGTTTAACAAACATGCAGGTTCAATATTACTGGGGGCTTTCCTTTCAAGGAACCTGAGAGACTCTTACTCAAGCAAAAGAGCATTCAGGAAAAGCTCCCTATATTGGTAAGGACTCCGTATAGATCCTTGCTGCTTTTCTGGAATGAAAGAATGCTGGAGAATAGAGGGGGAAGATGCCTGGGAAAGGCAGAGCTGAAGGCCAGGCCATGCTGAAAGCAGGATAAAACTGTGGCCTGAGGACTCAGAGAACAGGGATGGAAGAGAGGACAGAACTGCTGAGCAATGGCAACAGACAAGCTCATCCACCAAAAAAGGGAGCAGGAGAAGGAGAAGCTCAAAAGGACCAGCTCCCACATCCACCAGACCCTCGGCCGGATGTGGGAGTCAACTGGGTTGCCTTTCAGGGCTCTGACAGCTCGGGACTGGTTGCATTTTTTTTATATATATGCAGTTGCCTTAGTTTGTATAGATTAGGGCAGCATCAACTCCCCAAGCCTCTCACTGCCCCAATATAATTATCAACCTGGCAACCAGCAAACACTTCTCACCTCACCCAGCACAGCAGTGAAGATGTAGCAAGGATTAGTGCCAGCAAATTATTTTAAACGTTTGCCCTGCCCATGGCAGATTGCTCAGGTTTCCCTTTTCAATATGTTCAAACCCTACAATAAAATTTCTGTTTGCTCAAGGCCATCTGCCAAACTTAGAGTTTGGGAGTGGGGAAGTGTCACTTGCTGCTTGCCTGGGCTGGAACTCACTTTCCCACATTTCCAAGTGGGTGGTGAAGCCAGCCTTACTTCAGGTTTTCACTAAGGATGGATCAAAACTGGATGGAGCCTCTCAAGCTGCCAGGCAGCGCTGGATGGAGGCGCTGCATGACAGCAAGGTTTATTTTTCCACAGCCACATCAGTGCAGCCCAGCAGAGCCCACTTTGCAGCTGCCTTCCACCTGGCCAAGCCTCAGCAGCAGCAGAGCTGCTTCTCATCTGATGGCAACATATTGTGTGAACGTGCCCTCTGTTTGCTTTGCCTCAGGAAGGGATGACTTCCATCACCCTGCCATCCTCATTCACATCCCAGTGCTATCTCTATCCCAGATCCTGGGAATGAGATTCATTTACTATTTGGACATTTCTGGGATTAACCTTTCATTTCTGTCAGTCAACAGCTCTTCTTGTTCTCTTTTTATTTAACAAGATATAGTATCTCCTGCTATTTTTTTTTCTTTAGTTTTCCTCATGATTTGCAGCTCAGCAAGGCTTTTGAATGTTTTTGGTTTGTGTCTGCATTTTCTGACCTTTGAGACCTAGCTATCCCAACTTTCAGTTCCTTCTCCATTAGAGGCAGGTTTTTTCCCTTAAACACTTTTGGAGGGTGCTTATTTTTGCCAGGCAGGTCAACTTTCCTTTCCATTTCCCCCTTGCGCCTGCAATATACAGGAAAACTCTTAAATAATACACTGACTTAAATTAACTCCAAGCCTTCACATTAAAATTTTTGAACTCTTAACTCCACTGAGCCTTATTTCATGCACACACACAAAAATTACCATTCTGAATCCAAAACCTTACTTGCTGACCTGTTTCAACTGATTTACAATCACCTGATCAAAGATGATTTTTGACAGCCAGTTCCTTTGTAACTTTGTAAGATTCCGAGTTTAAACCAGGATCATCTCCGGTTGATATAGTGACCTTATAGCAGAACATGCAGACCTCCTCATCCAAAAGCACCAAGATTTTACAATTTCTGGTAGCATAACTTCCCAGACTATATGCACAAGTTTAAAACTCCTACCAACAGATAATTCTTCCATCATCTTACAGAGATCTCCACCTATCTCCACAGCTGAGCCTGGGGAGATCCACAACAGATGGCTCTGACAGAAACATATTTTCTTCTCTATGCCTTCTGTTCATCACAAAGCTTCTGTTCCTGTACCTTATTCCCACCATAAAGCCCTGCTTGACTTAGTTGTACCTTTTTTTGCCCTTCATGATTATACAGTTTCCTCACTAAAAAATATGCTTGAAAAGCAGAGGAGTTTTGATGGCTATCTCAGCAGCACTCATATTTTACTTTGACTCTTGGGATGCTAGCTGTTTTTCTGAAGGCCATGGCTTACAAGAAGCAATTGCATGAGACTATTAACTTTCATTAAAGAAACATTTTTAAAAAGAAAGAAAAAAGTGTCTGTCGCTTATATTTGTGGATAAAAGCTTGAAAATATGACTCAGATGCAGTTGAAAACTCTGAAGCAAGAAATGATATGAGGAGATGCCTGAAATTACATTTTCTTAAAGGCCACCATAAGCAATGTCAAGAGATTTGGAGTCTGAGCTGAGGTTTTAGAGAATTGAACCTGGGGCAAAAACTGAGGGAGAGACAACTGAAGCTAGCTCAATGCCTGTGTGCAGTGCAGAAAAGACATGAACCTGTACACAGAAGTGACCTGAAGGATCACAATTCTTGTACTAAAATTACAAATTATCTTCTATCATTAGCACCAGGAGTCATTAGATGAAACAGATTTCATGACCTGAATGTCTTTTAAAGAAGCCAGGAAAATGGTACAGAACATAGTTTCACATGTTATAGACTTTGAAATATTTTATTACTGGTGCAGTGATGTAGAGAATGGTTTAATTAACTACTGTGTCCTCCTTATCTAGGGAAAGTTTACCATACTGTTAAGATACTTCAAATAAGCAACATGGATCATGTCATTGTAATGGTGAAAATGTTGGAACACTCCAATATATGAAGAAAACACATAGCAGCAAAACCTTTCTTCCCCTGATCTCAAAGCTCTCTGTGATACACTGTGCTTGGAGCCAGTAAAGGCAACACAAATTCTGCAGTGTTAATTTTTGTGTGTATTAAGTGACTGAATAAAATCAATTGGAAAAAACGCATTAGCATACAATCAGTGTTACATGCGAAATGTGTAAACTTCTGATAATTACATTAATTACACAACTAGATTTTAAACTTGGACAACTCAGAAAGAGCTCATTCAAAAACATAGTAGTAAGTCTTCTTTAATTTCCCACCTGAAATATACATTCTCTTCTTTTCTTGTACTTTTTATTGTTTTTCCCATCCTTGCTTGGATGTTAGAAATACAGTTGTGTCATTTTTCAGCTGGGTGTAAAGACCATGTGGATGCCATCTTACCTTAATGTTCACAAGGTTATCATAAATAAAAGAACACAGAACATTAATAAGTAGCAGAATAACATGTAATGCCATTTTGAAGAATTCACACTACTGTTATTCATCTTCTGTGACCATTTAATAGAGGAAGTGTCTGAAAGGACAGATGGGAATTGAAAGCAATGTGCTTGGAAGAAAATGGAGATTACAACTATGCCTCCAATAATTTGAAACTGATTCTCAAGCTTCTTCAAAAATAAATGCAGAGCTCAAGGTCAGAAAATACATTACTTAGAATCAACCATTAGAATGTAGAACAGCCCCAGAGCAGATTTTGGTGTCTGCAGATATCCTACATTTGTCTTCATCAGCAGTGAAGTATCCAAGTTATCGCAAGTGTCTTGGAGTACTGGGATCAAGTAGTTTATTGATTGCAATATAAAAGCTACGCAATAGTAGCAAAACTAAAGATACCCAGTTAAAGCCCAAAGTCACAAACCAAACGTACTCAACAAACTCTAATAGGGATGGTCTGTTCCTAAGGGAATATTGTCTGTATATATATATATATCACAAAGGACTGGAAGTGTGAGGATGGTTAGCTCCAACGTATTGGAAAGCCTGGGACCTGAGCATGACAAAAATATTATGGAATAACAGTTGGATACTGTTCTGGTTTTGGCTGAGATAGAGTTCATTTTCTCTCCTGAGTGCTGTGTTTTTGACTTAGTAGGAGAATAATATTGATAACACATTGATATTTTAACTTTTCCTAAGTAGTGCTTAGTCTAAGTCAAAGACTTTTCTTTTTTCCATGAACTGCCAGTGAAGAACTGCACAAGAATCCATGAGGCCACGTGACCAGGACCTAAACTGGCCAAAGGGGTATTCCACAGTCAATAAAGTGTGGGGGAGTTGGCTGGTAGCTGCCAATCACTGCTTGGGACGGGCTGGGCACTGCTCACTGGGTAGTGAGCACTTATATTATACATCATTTGTTTTTCTTGGGTTTTATTCCCTCCTCTCATTCTCGCTTTCTCTCTCTCTTTCTCTCTCTCACCCCCTGCCCTTTTTCATTACTGATATCATTATAGGATTTATTGTATTATTTTACTTTATTTCAGTTATAAAGCTGTTTTTATTTCAACCCACAAAATTTTACCTTTTTCCAGTTCTCCTCCCCATTGCATCAAGGTGGGGAGTTGGGGTGCAGTTGCATGGTACCTAGTTGCTGTCTGGGATTAAACTATGACACTGGGTCACCTGTGCCACTGCTGATGGATTCTGCCACTAAGTCACATCTGTCACTGCTGGGCAACCATGCAGCAGAGAAATGTTTCCATGACAATAAGTATTATTTCTTTCTCTCCCCTTCCTTCCTACCTCCTCCTGACTTTCATTCATAATTGCTCTGCAAAAACTCAGTAGCTTGCTGTAGTTGCTTTTGGATACCAGCCTATGAGAAATGGTAACCCTGCTCTCTGGGTGATGTGCTGTGGGGGAGTAGGTGACATGAGGGATCTCTAGTCCTGTTGGAGCAGGTAGCCAAGAAGAAACTACTGTAATGACTGAGCTCAGAAAAGTGAGGAATGAACTTCTAGCTCTCCAACTCATAATTATCTCATACTTCAATATCATTCAAAATATAATTTTTGAACAGCTTAATACACATTCTTGATTTCTTCAGAATCATTATTGCAATCTGGTTTTAGGAAACAAATTTGTCTTATTTTGCATTGCTTAGCACATTTCTGTTGTACTGGTCTTTCTCCTCTGGCTTTGACCTGCAGTAGTCTATTTCTTACAGCTCTGCAGAAGCAGATGGCAAATCTAAAGTTTTAGCTGCCCTCAAATTCCATCACTTCCTGTGGGAGAGGTATAGACTGGGAGAGGATTTGCATTCCCACTGCTGTTGGTTTTACAAAGCTAGCAGCATCTTCCTTAGTAGAGGGTCTCATCTAGCAGTGAGACAACCCAACACCAAATGTAGGAATGAAGACGGGCAGCAACAGCAGCTTTTCTAGCCCTACTTCTGCCTTTTAACAAGATGCAACACTGTGTGTTGGCCAGATGCATCAGGAAAAGGCAAAGGTCAGCGATTAATTTTGCTCAGTGTCACTCCCCACACACTCTGGACCAGCTGTGCTGAATCCCTCTCTCCTCCCTTACCTGCTGTGTCACTGCCTGGCAGCCCAGCCCAGATGCTGTGGATTGTGCTGGGGTACCCGGAGGCAGCGTCAGTACTGGGACACTTAGCACAGCAGCTCCAGTAAAACCCAAAGGGAAGAGATGGAGAGAAAGCATTGGGAGACTGATTATTCCCTGTGTCTCCAGCAAGGAGAAGAAGACAAACCCTGTATGGGCTCCTTAAGCAAATCAGAGAACCACTCCTCTGTGATTAAGCAACCAGATGGGTTGCCAAGACTCTCTGCTCTTGCTTGATCCAGAGTACTTCTCTGCCCTGTTTCAGCCTTCTGTCATGCCCTGGGCTGTAGCTGCCTTTACTCTTCAGGCTTAGGGTTTTGATGGGAAAAGTGGCCAGATTTAATGTCAAGCACGTCACTACTTCCAACACTGCTGGTTGCAATCACACCTTGACTGTAGTGGGCTGCGGAGCCACCAAGGACATATAGATTAGTAGAGTAGACAGACAGTTTGGGGTCCAATAAAAAGACTGCCAGAGGTGAGGTCTTGAGGATTCCAAGCTGCCACAGGGGCATTTAAATCATTTTATGGTTCTAGTCTCAGCTTTTTTCTGTGTAATCAATGACTCACTTCCTGCACTGTGGTGGGATGAGTGCCAAAGGATGCAATGGCGTTCCAGTTCTTTTGTGGGTCTCCAACTCCAACTAATGTGCAGCAGCTTCTCTGAATGTGAAGGATTCTTCTTCCTTTTCTTCTTTGTCTTCCTCTTCTTATTCTTATTTTGCTTCTTTTTGGTCATATTTGCTCATCTTCCGAGTGAGCTTTAAAATTTCAGTCTTGATTTGCCAGTTTCATTGAGGTGACCCTGTCTATTGTGTGTCTTTCTAAACATGGGCCATTGCAAGACCTCTAGAAAGGATTCAAGCTAGAAAAGGCAAGTAAAGTCAAAAAGAGAAAAAGAGAGCCCCAGGAGGTACTGAGCAGAATAGCAGCCAACCATAACACCAAGGAAAACAAATATTGAGTTGCGTTTGGAAGACATGCCTAACTTACACATTTCTTACAACTTTACTAAATAGTTCATGCTGTAAGAAAACAAAACTCAAGTTATTCTCCTAGAAACTAGTGGGGGTGAGGAGCAAAACCCTACTGTCATTCTGTGTAGCAGTTACACTGAAGATACTGAAATAAATATGCGGCCATATCCTGCTGCTCTTATTTATTTTGGCAGTCCCATGAAAGTTAGTGGTTCATGTGAATAAATGAGAAGGATTTAGCTTGAGGTGACAGCAGGTTAGCCCTCAAGCAATGAGGGAATGGAAGTGAGACTGCCCAAGATTAGAAATCTAATGCTCTCCCTAGATTAATTTAATAGGGAAGACTGAAGCTGTGTGGTGTTCAGCCTACTGTACAGCAATCTATCATTAAAAATGGAAGAGGCGGAGAAGAAAAATGAGGAAAAAAAAGGAAGATTTCTCTGCAGATAGATAGTTTTCTAAAAGGTACATCTCTAAAAAAAAAGGCTGTAAGGTTTGTATTTGCATGTTTAATCATTGCTTTTTAAAGATCTTTTCACTTTGAAATTTCAAAGCATAAGGAATTTCTTAGTAAAATGACATTTTCTACTGAATTTGAATATATTATAGCTTAGATGATAACCTTTATACAACAAGAAATAGTTTTCATGTAGTCTCATTTAAAATTGATAGATATACATTTTGTGCAGCTAAATGTTTAATTTGCTACAAGTACTGCCACCATTTTTATTTCTTGTAAAAAGTCTTCAGAGTTATGCAGGCACAGCATGACCAACTTTGTTAATCTTTTCATAAACAAGCAGTCTTCTTTCATGTGAATTTGTTAAAGAAAATTTCCTTTTGTACTATGAGTGTTTGTGGGATGAAATGGAATCTTGAAAAGCCTTGAATTGATTGGTCCACACCAGTACTTCTATAATACATGTGAAAATCTGTAAAGACATGTGATTTTGCTGTAATCCATTGACTACATTACACGTACAATATTGAGGGATGCTGTTCTATAAAAGGCACGAGAACTGATTTTAGATACCTTCTGGTACCTTTGCATGAGCCACCTTGTAGCCTGTCAGGTTCATTTCAAATATGTATAGTGTAAATCATACTTTTCCCTTTTACACTCCATTCCCTGTAGTTATGGCAGGAACAGCTTGCACCAAAACTGTCAGTTTTACAGCAAAAATCTCTCAACATGCAATTCATATTCTGTGCCAAAATGTCAGGGTGCATTTTCCTGATGTGCATGTCATGCATTGTTTTCATCAATCTTTTAGGAGAGCAGGAAAAAAAGCTCTATTTTCCTTTGCAGACAAGAAAAAAAAATAATTTTGTTAACTTTCCACATGACTTCTATTTTCCTCAGGAAGATGGAGCTGTATTTCATCTTCTAGTATATATTCTACATGCTGCACACTTGTTTCTAAAAATATTAAGAAAACCAAGTCACGGTATCAACTGAAAGTCCAGAGTTTTGCATTTTAGATCTCCTCCCTGACAGCTAAGTGTCTCTACAATTATCCATTGTTTGTGCCAGCTTTCTACCTGCTTAGACTTCTGTGTCATACAAATGCTGCTTGTGAGAAAAGAGAATGGGTGCATGCCTTGGAACGTGACATAGAACTGATTAAAAACCTGGGAGGGGAAGTTATTATTTTTGTGGAAGATTATAATATTTCATATCAGATTATAATCACTGCATGCATTGGGTTGTCAGGTAGCAAAGTGCCATGGTGGGACACTTTGGAAGACGAGACAGGTAGATTGACATTTCATTCCTGTGAGTTTGGGGTGAATAGGTTACATATAAAGGCGAGTGGGTGACAGACACTGTGCCTTCCCCAAAAGAAGGAGTATTTCCCCCACTGCAACTGATGAACAGCACACCGTGGTTGTATTCCAGCTCTCATTTGCATTGACTTTCCATTGACGAACATAAAGCAGGTATGGATTTATTAGATGGGAAGAAGGGAAAGTTCAGAGGGCTTGTAACCACCCTACTTCACCATCAGCATGACCTGCTACAGCACGTATGTCTCTCATCCCAGGGCATAAGACCTTGGGATATAACATAAACTTCTGTTTGCATTTGATTGGGTTGCAGATTTATCTTTCTGTGGAGGAAAACATTCAGATTATTTTCAATAATTCTCTTGTCACAGAAGAGCTGATAAAGTGAATAATTTTTTGTTAATATTGATTAACATTAGGAATGCAACAAAACATTTTCAAGATAAACTGTATCATGATGATTGCAGAAAATAATTTGATGTAACTGAGATTTGAACACTCTAGGGAATTAAGATCTTATTTGCAACCATCAATCTCAAACAGACAGTCTAGGAAACATGACCCAACAGAACTAAAGAAATTAGAAAGAAATTAAGGATTGAATTCTAGAGAAGACTTCTAAGTCTTCTACAGAACAACCCAGGATAAAAGGTAGATATGTATATTCATTTCACCTGACCTGAGATATTTGCAATACAAGTGCTTTCATCTGAGCTTATCACACTAAGTTGCCTTCATCTGGAGGAGGCACTTCTAGTCTAGATGACTCACTTTTGAGTCATCTAACCCACTTTAGATGTTGGCTTCAGGGTGAGATGATAATAGCACAGAAGACCCAATTTCTCTTTATAAAGAAGTCTAGATGACCAGCTGCTGTGCTGGAGTAGAATGAATCGTCTTCACAGTGGCTGGTGTAAGGCTGTATTTTGGATTTGTGCTGACCACAGGGTTGGTAATACAGAGATGTTTTTGTTATTGCTGAGCAGGGCTTACACAGAGCCAAGGCCTTTCCTGCTTCTCACACTGCCACACTGGGGAGGAGACTGGGGGTGCCTGGGGGTTGGGAGCAGACACAGCCAGGACAGGTGACCCAAAGTGACCACAGGGAGATTCCAGACCATGTGACATCATGCTCAGTAGTGGGGAAGGAGGAGGAAGTAGGGGCTTTTTGGACTGATGAAGTTTGTCTTCCTCAGTAACCATTACATGTGATTGGGCTCTACTCTCCTGAAAATGGCTAAACCTCTGCCTGCCCATGGGAAATAGTAAGTTAATCCCTTGTTTTGTTTTGCTTATGTGCAGCTTTTGCTTTTCCTATTCTTTATCTCAACCCATGAATTTCTAGCTTTTACCCTTCTAGTTCTTGCCCTGATCCTGCTGGTGGGGAAGTGAGCAAGCAGCTGCAGGGGGCTTGACTGATGGCTGGGGTTAAACCCTGGCACCAGCTCAGACCTAGATGGACCAATCCATCATAAGACAGAGCAAGTTTTTAACAGCATAAAGCAAGTTATAAAATGGATTTTAGTTCTACCACCACCTTTGCCTTATGCAATGAGACATTTGTACTTGTCAGAGATGTACGGGTCTCTTCTGAAAGACTGAGTCATTTTAAAAGTCTTAACTAGAGCTTTTATCAACCACACTGCATTATCTTAAGAAATGGTGTCTCCTTAAACTGAGGTGAACAAGAAATATATACTACTAAGTCCAGTTTCCAAGTTTCAACTTTGGGTCTCCATCAGGAGTTCGACTGAAAAAGTTCTCTTTAGGGGAACTTTACTCTGTTCAGTTTTGTCCCATGATCTGGACAGTCAACTTCTGCAGCCTAATTACCTTCGTGAAACCATTCTTTTTGTCTTTCTTACCATAAAATTTTCCAAGTTTTCCAAGTTTTAAATTATTAAAGTCCCTAAAGCTCTAGAGAAGATCAAGCAAAACAAGATTTCTCTTACTAGACACTGATGAATCTCCAAAAGCTCAACATTTCCAAAGTCCTCTAAGAAAAAAATAAGAAATTGTTGCTGGCAAAGGGCGTGTCAGAGATGAAATGACAGCAGAGGAAGTGAGAAAATTGGATGCTAAGTACACTCAAGATTCACACCACATTTTAAAGGAAGATCGTTTGCACCCCTCACTTTCCTCCAACCCAGCCTGCTGAAGCCTCAAGCCAGAGCCAGCCGCTTCTTTCAGTCCCAGGCTCACTGATGAGCCTTTTGGGCCACAGACCAACAAGGAGGTTGTGCACTCTGCTGCTGATAGGGAAGGGGTTTGCTAAAGCTTCTTTTAATGTGATTTATAAACAACCTCCCACAAACTGTTTGCTTTTCTTGAGGCTGCACAGCATATGTTCACCTTGGAAGGAGGTTGCTGCAGCAGAGAGAGCAACTTCTCCAACAGTCCTTCAGGCTCACACCCACTAGGCCCTGCTTTTTGCCACTCTCCATGGTCCCTTCCCCCACACCAGCTATTTTTATTCTAGTGAAAATATCAGCTGTGAACTAACTAAACTTATTTTCAGATCTCCTTTCCTTTAGAAATGGTAACAAATACTGTACCCAAACACTTACAATTCATTCTGTGAAGGGCTTTCAGCTGCAATGGTGAAATGTCCCAAATGACAAATCACACATCAGCTGAATTCATGTCATTATTTCTAATATGCTCTTTGAATTTTTTCTTTATGTTGTATTTACTTTGACTATTTTGTCCTCTTGCAGCTGCCTTTTCTGTCTATACTTGTGCCCATTTCAGTCATTTTGCGTTTTATGAGGTTTTTTATGTCTTTCCTAATATATCCCAAATGGAAATGAAGGAAGAGAATGATGGAAGAAAATAAACTGTGAAGTGGTACAGAAAAGGAAAAGTGAAATGATCAGTTTTTCGCTTAAATCATTCCAGTGGTTAACCAGAAACCTTGTTTTGTTCTGCTGCCCTGATGTAAGGGGAGGGCTCATAAATTTGGGGGTTGGGTTTTTTTCAACTAGCTTCTGCAAAACAAAGCAGAAGTCGGTTTGTTTTTCTCTGTTATGCTGATGAATATGGTCAATACACCTTCTTTACAATTCCCTCCTATTAAAAAAAATACTTTATTATCAACAGGGATTTTGTGGCTTTGTTTTCCAGGGTTTTATTACCATGAGAGACTACAGCCAGTGCAGCAGCAGAGTAATTACTCTCGTTCAGAAAGGAAAAATGCAATTCCTCAGAATTTAATTGACTACGCTGAATTAATGACCTTTCTGGTCCTAATCAGAAACAATATGAGAAAAAATTAAACCAAGAATTATCAATTTCCTACAAAATCCCTCCAAATTATGTCAACACAGCCATTAATTGCTGAAGCTATTTTATGACTGGATGCACAATAAAACAATTTAGCAATTTTAGAAACCTTCACTAACTCTCCACATGTTTATATCATAGCACCAGAAGTTCCTGCAAAGAAGTTCATCAGGTAGTGTGGAATATGCTCACAGGTGAGAGAAACAATAACAACCTAAGTCATTAATGTGAAGTTGTAGCCTCTAGACATAATAACCTTGTTTAATGTAGGCTTAGGGTTTAGAAACGATGTGTTGGGTTAAGTAAATATTAAAAACAAAAAAACAAAATGGGATGAGAGCTTTGCAGATGTCTCTTAACCTGCATGGCTTGGGTGGCTTTTTGAAAGAGGATATTGTTTGACAGGGCCTCAGACTGTGCTGGCCAGTGAAGAGGAAGACAAAAGCCCAGTAAAGAGTAAAGATCATCATAGCAGGTGTGTTGGGGTGGTTGGGTCCTGGTGAACTTACCACTATTGCTTAGTAAGCATTTAGTAGAAGCATAAGGGAAATCATTAGTGGAAACAAATGCACATAATTTAAATCTAGTGCTCCTCTCTGTGGGTGTTTTCATGCACAGTAGACAGGTATTTTCAAATCTCAGTACATTTCTGAATATGATAGCTCTTTACACCTACTTAGACTTGATCCTCTGCATATAACATATACACACAGAGGGTTTCTGGAAAAATCACAGAGCAATCTGAGGAGAGGTATATTTGGAATATTTGGATATTTATTCAAGGGCCTGACAAGGAACTCTGGGTTAGTTGAGAGAGTGAGAGGTCCAGCCAAACATCCATGGGCAGTTCATATGCATCCTGCACTGCTCTGTGTATCTGACAAATCCTGCAGAAGAAAATGTCAGAAAAGGGAACAAGACTGAGAAAACACAGGAAACACCATCTTGCATTGGTTTCTATCAACTAATACTTCAGGAGCAGAAAAGTCAGCGTACTTGCAGAGGGTGAGGAAACATGGAGAAGATTACAAATATGAGGGAGGAAACAATATCAACAACCTCACGCCTTTTGGGCTGGACTCTTGGAGCTTGGATCCAATATTTTCCTCTTCTATTAGGTATTATTGTGAGTGGGGTCATTAAATAATAAAGTTTCTAGTTCTGATAGGGCCAGGATGTGTTTCATGAAGTTAGCTAGATAAAAATTAGGGCTGAGAACTTCTTTATAAGGCAGATTCTGAAGTGGAAGCTCCTGGTCAGAGTGCTATGAAAAGAGCTTTTGCTCTGAAAACCAGTTCCTAAACTTTTCAGAACCAGTGGGGTATTTTTCTTTACATTTTCAGGCTTATAGTCTTCATCTGAGGAATAGTATCCTGATTACCCCATGTCCCATCTCATAGGACTTTTGAGAAGATTGTTTTGCATATATATGATGCTTTAATGTGATAATAAAAATCAACAAGGAAATGAAAATTTATTGTCTGAGAGGGTTCAGAGTATGTAGGAAATTATACCTCATCTGCATGTATGTATTTCTCTCTCCCTGATCAATATTTCCGTCCCTAATGTAAAAACAACTTTTGAAGTCTGATATATATGTTCTTGTTTTAAGAAAAGTATAAGAGGGAAACAAACACTGTATAATGAAGTTTGTACATTATAAAATTGGTAAAAGGTTTGGAGTGACAAACTAAAGATCTTTGCTGTCAGTCTTAGGATTCTCTTCCCATTACTGAGGGCTATGTGAGTTTCCTTGACCGTTTCCTCCAAACTTGCTTCTTACTTATTGCTGACCTGTCCTTATCCTGAGGCTATTTCTTTTCCAGCTCTTGACTAATAAGTGCAAGTGCTTTTGCTACTTCTGTAGCTCTAATTTTCTCTCAACTTTGTCAGTCTCTTTCCTCTCTGTTCAGTAGAATTGTGCTTTCTTTTAGAGAAAAGAAGTATTTCCACATCTCAAGTTTCTTATCTCAGTGCTAGTTTTACTTACAGAAGAATTTATTCCTCTCTTCAATCTCTCTCCAGACTGTCTCTTCCTATGAACAAATACCCAGTCTCAGTATCCATATTAGAATAATCCAAACTTTTTATCATGTCCTTGCTTATTCCTTAGTCTCTGGTCTCCTTCCCCATATTAGTGGGCAAAACAATCTCTTTCTCAATGAGTGGCTAGGCTCCTTTAGCCAAAACTGTTAAAATAACTTTACTGAGAGGCTATAATCTCAGAATAGAGAATTTCAAACGGAACAGACTTTAACTTTGTCATAAAAATTGGTTAAAATATTCTTTTACAAACAGACAAGTTATGTGCTACAGGCTCCAGATATACTGAAGACTCATTTCTCTAAGATTGCTGAAGCAAAATAATCTATTGAAAATTATATACTGCACCAGATACACTTATTCCAATTTATAAAACAGTAAGTTTCATGGCCAATATTAATTTTCTTTTTCTGCAATACATGGTTTTATTTCATGCTCCATTAACAAGTGTAGGTGTACTTGACACTAGCTCAGCTCTTTCTAATTAGGTCTCATGCATTCATGCTCTTCCTCCTACAGTGCAAAAAAAGGGAGACAAGGTAATGTTAAGAAAAAAGGGACATGACTTATTACTCATGGGCCTGAAAACTTTTAGTTTCTATTTACAAACCATTCCCAGCTTAGCAATTTCCTTAAGATGGAGGTGATCAGCCTGCAGCCAACCCACCAATGACCAAAGAAGTAACCCAGCATGTCCGGGGCTGTCCTGGTTACAGGAGAGTGCCAACATGAGACTAAACAAACTATGTCTTCTACACTCACCTACATTGTTCCTGGTGAACTGTTAATGGTGGGTAATTTGCAACAGCTCCCCAGCGCAGAGCCCACCCCTCAGGCTGCCAGCTGGGTGCTTCGTGAGATAAGGAAAAGGAGGCAACCCTGTAAGGCAGAGTAATGCTTCTTTTTCTTCACATCAATGACTCAGCCCCGTTTTGAAACTCCCTTCCCTGAGGGAGGTACTGAACATTCCTGCCTGGATTTAAGGATATATAATCGGGGGACTGGGACCACTACCACCACTGGACATCTAGAGAAGGACATGAACTTCCACAGGAGGACCAGACCTTCCACAGGACCACTGCTTTTGACAAGACTGCAACCACCTCTTTAACAGGACTGTAATCATTGCTTAGCTGGACCAGGACCACCACCCTGACCGACAGGAGCCAGGCTGTAGTTTGACCTTGAGTTTTTAAGCCAGTTTTTCTGTATTGTTGAGTTTATTGTAATATTTCTATTAAATTGTATTTTCCGTCTTGAAATCTCTTGCAAGGCATTTGTGTGGAGTTGATTTCTCCCAATGGCTTACTTTCAAACCCTCAGAAGCACCCATATCCCTCCTTCTTCCAGACCCTCCTTGAATGCTCCCCAGCAGCTGTTCCAGAGTAAACACTTCCTTCTGAGGTGGCACTGGGACACTGTCTCTCCTGAGCCTTGGCTGCTCCATATCCTGTCCATCTCCTGTGGAGATATGGGGTCCCCAGGAAGGTGCAGCTGAACCATACCATGGCCCTGACCTGCCCCAACTAGTAGAGTGGGGAAGGGTGGGAAGGAACTCTGTGATTATTTTGTAACTAATAGGCCACCACTGTCTGCCTCTTTTGCCATGGCAGCAGCCAGCATTTATCTGCACACACCTACAGTGGATGCAGGAGCAGAGGATGCTGCACAGAACAGCTGTAGATTGTCCTATAGATTTTGGCTCTTAGTGCTATGGTCTAGTTGACAAAGTGGTGATCGGTCGAAGGCTGGACTCAATGATCTTGGGGGTCTTTTCCAAATTAAATGGTTCTGTATGTCAAGGAGATGGAGGCAGACCATGGGGCAGGGACTGTGGTATCTGGCCCTTGCCAGCCACTAAAGTAAGCTTTGTGTCCTGCTTGCCTAAGGTTTAAACTAAAAAAAATAAATGTGTCTCTCATGCATCAACAGTGTGTTGTTTTTATGAACAAAGATAAACTTTATGAAAGCAATTCCCAAAAGCTGAACTATTTTATCAATTATAGGGCTAGTAGTAGACTGTAATCCTCTGTGCAGGTCAGTGTATCTCCTGTTAACCTCACTTACAACTGTCCTGACTGTCAATAGTAATTCAGCTAAATAAGAGGCCTGTTTGTAACATTTTATACTGCCAGAAAAATGTGCTGTTGTTAGAAGAAAATGGCAAACAGAAGTCTTCTGAGAGGAAAAATAATCCACATATCAGCAAGCACCAAAGTAAGTTATTTATTATACTGAACCAGTATAATAAATCCATGAGAAAATGTCTTCTCTAACACGAGACTGCTAAGTCACATCCAAGTTTAATTCTTACAACGATCATGCATTTAATTACAATGTTAGCAGTATCGTCATACTGCTGGAAGATGCAATTTAGCTGAGTTAATTTTGCAAAAGTACAGAAACAATAGTATTTAAAGCACTTATGTTCAAAATAGGTGAGATACCCAGATGACAAAGTAGGGATGAATCGTAATTCTCCTTTCAGAGATGAGGACTGACACACTGAGAGAAGAACTATTCTCCCTGTTTTTCTCTTCCTCTTAACACCAAGGTCAACAGAATCATGGCAGTGAGCAGAACTGCACTCAGCTGCTTCAGAGTGCCAAGCCCAGGCTTCAACATACCCTAGCTAAAGAGGCTTTTGCAAATCAATGCAACAACAAAATTAGACATTTTGACATATCTTATTATACTTAATTAGATAGAATTGCGTCTCCTTAATTGCCTTTATTATATGCCGATTATATGCTGATGACAGGCATTGTGTTTTAAATTCTTAACAAGAAAGCAGGTTTTTAAATTCACTTTCAAACTATCTTTTGTGCCTTTGGCTGTATGTAAAAAGTATGGAGAGCTCCTTCATGGAACTTTAAATTCATACAGCTTTCCACAGCTCCATGAAGGAAGCATTTGAAGGAGTGCACTGTGGTCCTGGACTCATTTTGTTACCTTGCTGCTTTTGGATCATTTCCTGAACTGTAATTTTTTTTTCTTTTCCCAGAGCTGATCCCAGCTGGTATCTTGATGGAAGCTTCTGGGCCATTGACAAAAGAAAAATAAAACCCAACAATGCTCTTGCAGTTATTTTTACATTGTAGCAGGGAGGTTGGGGAAGCTAAGGAAGTGCCAGATGTCAAGCTTTGAAGTGGTCTCATATCTTGATTCTACAAAGCAGTTAGGCATACTCTGAGATCCAACTTTCTACCAGGCAGCAGGCAATTGCATTTAGGTACATGCAAAAGAAATGTGCTATAATAAGCCATCCATATATTGCAACCATCTGGGATGCATACAAGTGTATCACCACAAAATCCTCCTTTTGCTCTACAAATCTATTTAATGGAACAAGGGGTTTTTGTCCAATAATGAAACAGGAGTGGTGCATATTCAGACATCAGGTAAATTATTTTGGCCAGAATTATGAATCACATCAGTTAAAACAAGTGTCATGCCCTTTTTCCTTGAACTATAAAATCTCCTGGAAACAGTCTCTTCAAAGCGTTATTTTGTTCTGAAAGTTTGTCTCCAGAAAATGAAGTTTGCGGCCCTCCCATGTTGTTATCTAAAGGATTGCACTGCCATCTTGTGGCAAGAAAAGCCACCTAAAATCGGGTACTGATTGTGGCTGAGGTGGAAATTAAGCAAAAAGCCTAAAAAAATTAAACAAAGGAAATTAATTAAGGAATAAATATTTTGTGGTAGAGATTTTTTTAAGAAGAAGTAGAAGATGATAATTTTCTCCACTCTTCATCACATTTCCTCCAAAGGTTTCCCAAGTTAAAGGTGGTCTCTTGGCGAGAGTTTCTTGCATTGAGTTGTGCCATTAAAGCCACCAATAAAAGGTCTTCAATACTTTAAACAGTGGAAAAACACAAACATCTTGACAATATTAGTATCTTGAGGTACCATCCTCTAAACAAACAGTCCCAGCTTTACATCTTCAAGGTGCTTTTGGCACCCACTGCGTTCTTGGAAAGCCTGGCTACTTTCAGAGACCCATTAGCAATGCTATGTGTGTCCAACACCTGATACCTTTCCTTCACATCAGCCCAGAAATTCCACAGCATTCTTTTCTGTGTGATGATCCCAACACCATTTTGTCTTCACAACTCGATCCCACAATTCCCACATCTTTCTTTCTCACACAGATGAAGATACATGCAGTGGTTTCACAGAATCACAGAATATGCTGAGTTAGAAAGGACCCACAAGGATCATCAAGTCCAACTCCTGTCCCTGCACACCCAAAGAGTCACACCAGGTGCCTGAGAGCATTGACCAAAATCTTGAACTGTCAGGCTGGTGCTGTGACCTCTTCTCTGGGGAGGCTGTTCCAGTGCCCAACCACCCCCTGATACAAGATTAAAAAATACAAGAAAAGGAAGAAGAAAAGAAATAGAAGTATAAAATGTGCCAAATGGGAAAATTAAATTTAACATTCTAGGATTAGAGTAATATGGATTGGGAGAGAGGATATAATTGCTGATATCTTACAACAGTCATAACTACTTTCTTGGGAGACATAGGACTTATAATCTGGTCATGGAATAGAAGTACAGTGTTATTAATGAATGCCTTGAATACACCAGAGTTAAAAGATCAGCAATCCAGAAAACCTGTTAGAGACAAAACAGTTCCAGAGGGAAAAAAACAAACAAACAAATCCTAGCAAAACTGAAACTTTTGGAAAGAACAGGTGTATAAACAAATTTGAGAGTTCTCCCAAGAAGTTTTCTTTCAGTGTACATTTTGTCATGACTAACACTTGTCTAAAGAATTGTGCTTTTATATCCATTGGGTCCAACAGAAATCAAAGAAGACATTCAGTTATGTTCCAGCCATTTAAATACTTATGTATATTCCTAATACTTTGCATGATTCAAGGAGACAATTATCAGACCAAAGTAAATATAACTTAATGTCTTAATGTAAATACAACTTTTTTGAGGGGAAAAACTGCCTCTACTCTGAGTTTTATGGAGGGTGTTGTTTTTTTTCCAAATTAAAAAATAACCTGCCTCCTGTTTTTTTAGGCTTTTTTTTTAGAGGAGGAAAGAGAAAAGGGAAATGGAGTGCACTCTTCATCAGCAATCTTGGCAAAGAACCAAGGAAAAAGAAGCAACATGTAAAATAAAAAGTGTTTTCTTGATCAGGATACTGGGATTTTTTTCTTTATTCTGAGTTACATTGTATTTTACAAACCTCTGTTAACTATCTACCTGTATATACAGGCAGGAGGAGTAAATTTGAGTAAAGCAACCCCTGAAGCCATGACCCTTTTCCCATCAACCATTTTGCTTTAACTGCTGTAGCTAGGTCTGAATCTCAATTTCTCCTTTGCCTGTCTGTCTTTAAAAATCTATTATCAGTAACAAACTAGACATGTAGGTCAATATCTGAAGAGCCCTCACCAGGACCTCTGAATCCATGTCTGAATAAAAAGCAGTATGCTGACATTTAGCTCCTTGATTGCAAACATAAGTGTTGCCTGTCACCACAATGCAGGGGTAGATATCAAAACGTTCTTTCTTTTGCCATTTGTCTGAAAGAAAACAAGACCATTCAACTGTTTAAGAATGTTTTTCCCTAGAAACATTTCACACAATTTAAAGCCTATAATAACCATGTCTGCAAAAGCTTTAATATTTCTTGTTATTTTCTGTATTACATACACTGCTGGAAAAGCTACCTCCCAAATCCTAACATTTTCCATTTAATGGCAGATGATGTAATTGATAAGGAAGAAAGTGTGGACTTTGGTGAAGTTTTTAGGAAGCTGCAAAGTCTTCTCCTGTTATGGCCTTATGGTTAAATACAATTTTATGTAGCTTATCATAATTGAATAAATGCTAAAATCTTCTAACAATGAAAGTGTTTGTTTAGAAGTAATTCTTCCTCTTCTTACCTTTTATCTTTCTGTGTAAGAAAAGGGAGTTTTATGCATATTAAATCAACATATCTCCAAGCATCGTGGAGCCTTGACATGTTTGCATTCAATTGAGGAAACATTGAATAGCATTTTGCTTTGGCCAGAGGAATATTTGCTTGTGTAGAACTCACACTGACTGATTCTTTCCTTTGCTCCTGGAAACAACCACTTTTATATGAGTTTCCCAGAAGGACTGAAAAATGAATCTGCTTTCAGCTGTTGAATTCCATGTAATTTCGGCTACCTTTTCATTTGTGCTAAAATGTTATGCAACTTTTATCAAAGCAGCTGGCCTACTGACTTCAGCAAGCCAAAGCAAACATTGTCTGTCCATCTCTAGTGATTCTGCCATCCTCAGTGACCCATTCTGCTCGTAAGAGTAAACCTCCACTTTTCCATTTAATAGTGATCTTCTCTCCAACCTGATCAACAAATATCCTAATAAATTGACTAAATGGCCTCATCTTTCCCCTTTGAGTTTCCATGGTATTGTCTCACTTCCCTCTGTTTCCCAGAGACCCTGCTGAGAATATCTGTACTCCTGTCCTGTGTCAGGGTTTCCTGATAGTTGACAATGCCACAGGGCAGACAGTCACACTGTTACTCAGGGCTGGTTATACTTTGCCATCCCCCCTTCCCTACTATAGTTTTTTCATCTCTTTAATCTTGTTCCTCTTGATGTTGTGTTTCATCAGCTTCAGTGTCACTATATTCGTTTTGTTGCTCAGTACTAGTTCCTGATTCACCAGAGACATTTTGCCATCACCTCCAGACTTGACATCCGGGTCATTGATCCTCCTTAAGGCCTTCAAACAGTGTGTAAAATGTTATGCCATCACTCTTTGACTCGAGTCAAGGGCTGACTAGGGTGTGGGTAAAGGTGGCTGTAAAGGATCACAGCTAAAGATTAGCTGCTTTCTAATATCCAGCCTTGCTCTGCTTCTGCTGTCCAATACCCAGCTCTCAGTTTGCTGGCATCCTCTATTTTCTCCCTTCAGAACTGTTTTGGAGTAGTTCTGCAGGAGGGAAAAAGAAATTAATCCACAAGGCAAATTGTAAAATCTTCTGTCAGAGTCGGAAGACCAACTGCTATTAAGCAAACACAGCTCCACGGAGGTCAGTGGTGCTATGTCAAATTACAGTGATAAAAATTAACAATAAAGGCAACATATACCATGTGCAATAGATAAGAAACATGTTGGCTGTTGGAAAAAAATCTAGTTACCAGATAAACCACTACTGCTATACCATCTTTGGATTTATTGCTTATGATTGACTTGAGTTTAGTGGCCTTTGGTAGCCTTTAGTTCACATCAACTTCACTTTGTCATGTAACTGACAAATACCACAAATTACAACAAAAACAGTGAGGCCAACATCCAATGACAAAATATGACCAAAAATTAAGTATAAAACCAGAATTCCCTATTGTCTAACTAGAGACTACTTCTACAGGTCAAAATTAAGGTAAATTTATGGAATAATGAAGAAAAACCTGTTCTGTGACCTCCTTCCCTTCAGGACAGTATAAGCTGTGGTCAAGATCATCCTCATTTAACCTTGAATTATGAAGTGACTCATTCAATGTCTCCTAATCATTGAAAATCTACCACATGATAAGGACACCAGACAAAAATTAGTTCCACACGTGCTAATGCTTGAAGCATACTTTTAATGATTTGAATTGTATGAGTCAAATATTTGCTAATGGGCAAAGGCAAAATATTAACTTGTTAAACAATAGACTGAGCTTCTCAGACAATATTATTTTATTACCTAAAAAACATTAAAGGCAGCATTCTCAAAGACCCTGACATGAGCTCCTGCTGACTTCTCCATCTCTTTGCTGTTCTCTTTTTTTTGTCCTTTTGAAAAATCATCTGATAAATGTCAGACTATTTAAGTAACAATGCAACTCCAAAGCACAGTTCTCTCCCATTAAATGATATACAATGCACATTACAGAGAAAATTAGAAACCAACCTGTTCATTATCACTGCAGACATCAAAAATCCTCATTCTAATTTATATCATTTGTCACATCACTGGTATTGCTAATAGTCTTTATTTCAAATGAAGAATTTGTTTAAAATCTTGCCTGTAGTTAGTTTTGCATTAGCGCTGGATGTGAATGAGGATCCCAAGTACAATGGCAAATCTCAACTGAGAGTATTTAATTTCAGCTTCCATCTTCTAAAATATCAGAAGGTGGTTCTGCAGGACTTCCTTGCTGCTGTCACTTCCTCAGACCACCCTATTGGGCCTGGATTCCCCACAGATGCAAAAGGTCTTATCTGGATTTAGCCCTTAAGATTTCAGGCTTGAACTCCAAGAGATACTCAGGAGTAACTTTAAGTAATCTTGCAGCTGCCAGACTGATCAGTCCAGCTAGCAGACATTTATAGCCACACATATATTTTCATATCCTGCAGATTTGATGCCTTTAGACTCATTTTCTTTGACAGTTTTTCCCTTCTAAAGACATAACTCTGCCACTGACAAAGAAATAACCACACCATTGTAATTACATTATTTCTGACATATTGCTATTCAAGAAAACAGTTACTATAACTTAGTATGGCTACTTAATGTCATACTTAATGACTTGTATATTTACATACATTTATATGATAGACTTGACAGTGGGAGACAGAGAGGAAAACATTACTGTCATATCAGGAGAGCAGAATGAGGAAATAGTTATAGTTCAAAATCTATACACATTAAAAAACCCACCAGAACTGTTCTTGCTAAGCCTTAGGTTTGTAACACGATGATTAATGGCCCCAAATAAATAAGAAAGATGGTGTGACAAAGTACATCCCTATAAAAATCTCACAGTCTTTGGTTCAGTAATTCTAAATCAAATACATTCTTGGCAATTAAGTTTCACTGTCAACATATTCTGTCTGTAGTTTAAAGGAAGGCGAATTTGCTAATGAGTATGCCTGTGATGGTACCTTCAGGGTTTACATGTTCCACTACAAAGTCAAGGATAAGTTTTCACTGGTAGAAATTGTCATTTCCTAAAGATCATTGATAGCTGGTGATGCACAATCATAATGTATTTCTTAGTGCCAGATACAGTTTTCCATTTGACCATGTGATGGTTCATTCATTTTTGTACAAACATCAACTAAAACATCTCCATGCCTAAGAACAACTGAAAAGTCCAATAACACATCCATAACATAACACTGAGAAAAGTACATTGTTAGATTTTTTTCTTATTGTTTTATTTCCTACAGATTTTTTCAATTGACACTCAAAAAAAAAAAAAATCTTCACTATTAACAGCCTCTTGTCAAGTAAATGGGAAACTTAAATCAGAAGGGATGGGAACATGAAGGTTTCCCTAGCCTATGTCAGAGGTGAAGAAAAGTTTGCTCATTCTTCTCATTTGTTGAGTGACAAACCCATCTGGGCAGCGAGCTTGAAATGTTGAACATTTTTGGCCATCTGGGATCTTCCTCCTTTCACCAGGTTTTCTAGCCTCAAACAGTCTTCCCTTCCTGGATCTCCCATTTTTTCCAAGGTTCACATTTGAACTGCTCATTACAGGGAAAAGTAATTAGATATATTTTTTGCAGAAATGGCTGTTAGGCTGTTGGACTTAGGTTTTTTGTAATGCTGTTTACTTTTTCCTTCTCAGATTTTCTCTTAGCACAAGCCATGTTTTTTTCCAGAAATTTTCTTCTCCTTTTTCTCCGTTTTTCAATACCGTAGACTCTACCTTGTTGGATTTGCCAACAAGAAAAGAGCTGAATGTTACTAGGATATGTCTTAGAGCGAGTGAACAACCAGTCACCTATACCTCAGACAGATTTATGAACCCTGAGAAAGGGATAAAGTTGAATGGGGCAATTCGACCTCATGCCACACCATAAGACTGGTTAGGCTTGGAGTCTTAAAATATCATGGATTTAATGAGAAACACAAACCCTTTTGCTCCATAGCAGGTCTTTCCATGGTCCCTTTTTCTCTATTCATGTTTTATCATCTATTCCAGAGCAGAAGTCTCTGTAACAGCACTGCACTTGGCTTTGTCTGCTTAAAGCTTCAATGTCACTGTCTTCTGACAGGCTCTACCCTGCCTGCTTGCAGCTGGAACAATCCATCCCTGGCAGCAGACGTCCTTAGAGGTCAAAGGGTGTCTGCTATATAAATCAGGAACATCATCAGGCATTTTCAGAAACACTGTCCAGTAAGGACTCTTCCCATCACTTGTGATTTAAACTCTGCCATTCAGACTGCACTGTCTCCTGATGAGCACTGATAAGCACAGAGCCACAGCACCCATGGAGCACGAGGACCAGCAGAAGAGGACAGGTGCACAAGAAAGAGCAGTGCCTGGCCTCCAGCTCCCCTTGCTCCTGGGCTTGGCTGGAGTGAGAAGAGCTGCTCCCAAGAGCTGTGGAGATCTTGGCAAATGGCACACCAGAACCTGCAGCACAGCCCGCAAGAACCCTGCAGTTCCATGGGTCCTACAGTTCCTGTATGGAGTGCATGTCTTTCTCAGAAAGGGAAGAAGATGAGGAGAGTAGATTGGAAGGGTCTTGTACTCCTGCCTGATTATGCCTAGCTCAGAGTAGGAGGATTTTTATTTCTCTGTGCTTCTTTCACACAAAGGTCAGTTAGAGCAAATACACAGGGGAAAGTAAATTTTAATTTGCCTGACTGCTTCTCCCTTTTGAAAGGATATTCTGGCCACCCATTTAAGTAATTCCTGTCCTGGGAACAATAAGGATTATTAGAAAATGCTGGAATGAAGCCTTAAGTTACATTACAGTAATTTGTTATTTAATTATTTCCCTTGGCAAGAGTTAGATGTCAACATATGAGCATGATAATTATATATATACACATTACTCATTCCAATTAGTTTTATTATAGCTATGTCATATTTCATCCTTGTCAACTATAACACACAACAGGACCAGTGGGTTGGTAGTAGGTTTATTTTTTCCAAAGAGTTTGACAGAGACACGTGAAAGACAGACACACATTCCATGTGACAATAAACGAATTTAGAGACAGCAGCCTCTATAAATAATCTATGTTGATCATCTTACATAAGAAAGTGGAAGGTTAGCCACTTATTCCAATCTATTAAATGGTCTGCAGCAGTTTAGTAAGAAAACCTGCAGGGTTTCTTGCTATCGCTATGCTGTCACATGGCTGCAGTCAGGGGTTGACACAAGAATAAAGTCCACAAGCATGTGAATATAAATGGAAGTAAAAGTCAGTGATTTGGAAAGACACACACACCAAAAAAACCCTCTAGGGAACAAGAAGGAGCAATTTTTCTTTTCTGAGTCTGAATAATTTGTCACTTCATACAATATTTATTGGAATATAAATGTCAAAAGCATGTGCACTTGTCTTTTCTCAGCATGGAACACCTAGTCTGTCCAGGGAAGGATTCCTGAGGTTAGAGCACAGGAATTGAAAGGCGTGGGGGTTTTTCCTAGCCAGGAGGATTCCTTGCACCATCTTGAAGAGTCACTTTTCCACTCAGTGCTTCTTCCATTTGTAAATGATTGAAACACGTCTCCAAACCTGTAAGTGGGGTGCATACTGTTCATACTTCCTAGGAAGATGAGATCTGGTTCACTGCCTCCCCCAGCCCCTGAGTACTGTGGGGGGTGGGCAGGGACTAGAAAAGTTTTAAGTTAAGGGAACAGGATTTGTTCCACAGAAGCCATGTACAGCTCAACTTTAAACTATAAATTCAGATAAGTATTTTCTATTCTTATGCAAATTCACCCTCTTATTGTCAATTTGTAACCTCTTGGAAGAGAAAGACACTCTGTACACATGCAGTATAACCTTCTTGGTATTAGCTGGAAACTTCCTGAGCAATCTCCTCTCCACTCAACATCCATCATCCCAGAGATGGTGCAGCTTTAAACTACCAGGGGATTAAAGATCATGGCCATGACACTTAATTCAGAGTATGCACCACCCCGTCTGCATTGCCTCTGCTGTACTCTGAAACCCTGAAAGAAGAGTTTGCTCAGTTCAAATACAGAGAGGTTGTGCACCACTCCCAGTAGAGCAGTTTGGGAAGTACAGGGAGAGGAGAGCAGGACCTGAATTTTTCCTCCAAGCTTCAGGTACATTCTGTCAAGCTTCAGGCCTGAGAAAGCAAAGAGGGTGAGGCTAAATGTCTGGTGCAAGGAAGAGAATGAAGATTAGGTATTAATGAAGCAGATAGGATAATTAGAAGTTAAACTGAGGAGAAATACTTCTAAAAAATGTAGGAAAAAGTATGCAACAGGTTGAATAGGTATATCAAAACAAGAAAGCAGGGAGAACTGAAGAAAATATCCATATACTAGGAATATTTGGTGAAGGGAATATCTAATACCAATGTCTCAGTACTGGAGATAAGACTGACAGTTCTGTCTAACTACAGCACAGCCCCTTTACAGCTTGAGATGGAACAAAATGTACCCTTAGTGCAACCTTAGTGTCAGCAAATATCTGCACTCTTTCCCCAGAGAGGAATAATAACTTACCACTGCTATTAACTTCTTGCCTTAAAAGAAAAATGAAAACAGACCTCAGGGTTCCAAGCAGAGCTGGATGAAACTACCTATTTTTTCCCCTGTGGTTGTGGTGAGGGAAGTATTTTCAGAAGAGCAGAGCTGGGACCTAAACAAAAGACTTTTATATCTGAGTTCAGTAAAGATATTATTTATATATGAAGATTTTCATAATCTGAGGCTTTTCTTCAAGTCCTATTCATATCCTTTGAATGGAAAATTGACTATCCAAATGAGTATGTAATTTTACTGTGCCTCTTCACTTCTTACCAAATGGGCATGATTGCATCCATCCACCTCAGGAATATGCTGGGATAATAAATTAACTAATGTGTGCTTTTAGAGAGCAATAGGGAGATTCCAAAAGGAAAATGATTATATATTCAGAATGGTTTGGAACAGTGGGTTGTAAAGAAGGCATGAGACCATACAGTGAACAACAGCAGAAAACGAAAATTCAATGGGCACTTTTCAGTTGAATAAGCTAAAGTAGAAACCATGAGAAAAAATACCATTCAGTCACGTCATTAAACATATTAGCTTTTTTACACAAAAAGGGCAAAGGAAGATTCCATAGCACAGTTAGTATTTCCAGCTTCAGTTGGAAATCTGTTGTTATTTTATAATAACAAATGCCTTGATAATATTTGAGAATATGAAAAAAACGTAGCAGAAACTAGAAAGTATTTTAAAAATTGGAGCACCTATATATTTATGTATATTAATGTCATTTTTCCTGTGAGTCCTGCTATGAAAAAAAGCAAAGCTTGAGATATTGACAACTCCTGTATGCTGTAAAATATTATCATGTCAGTGGGAAAGGCACATCTTGGCTACACCTGACACTAGCCAGATGTTAAATTAACTGCAGTTAGGTAATGTCCATACTACCCTCATAAAAAACTTGGACCTTTGGTACCTCTGACAAGATTCTGTTCTACAATGATGACTTCAATATGGTGGCAGATGGGAAGTTACAATTTAAATGAAGCATAATTTCAAATCTATGGACAGCCTAGTGTCTTCTTCCCTACTTCACTAAATGCTCTAAATAATTTGATTTCCTAAACAGAGGACATAGCATGCATTCTTTCCAGATGGATATTACAAAATTAACCCTGGGAGTTGCAGTTCATTTTCAACTGTAAATGCTTATCAATAATATAGACTCGGGACCCAAACCTCATCTTTGTGACATCAGTGAACCAAGAGTAAATACACCAAAGTTAGTGGAGCTACATCGGCATGATGGTCTAACTCATGCTATTAAAGCCTAATAAAATAAATCTAACTCATTTTTTTTTTAAAGTCAGACAAAGCTGATTAGAGATTTGAGTGGGCACTGGGACATAGCCTCAAAATTGCCACATTTTTGTGACAAAGATACCTGTATTCCCTTAAAATTCTCACAACAGAGGTAATGACTTTGCCTGAAATTTATCTCCAGGCAATTTTTGATCATGAGCTAAAGAATGCATTTTTGCTTGATGCACTTACAAACATAAAATATATAATAATAATCTTTTTTTTCTACAAAAAAGATTGTTTAAATACAAGCCCATCTCCTCTAAAATTTAACATATCTTTTTATTATGTTACTACTGATCCTGTTGACACAGCAGTGACACACTTCATATCAGGAGAAATAATTCTAAGCTTGAAATATTTAGTATTATTACAGCACATCAAAGACACGATGTAGACTATCCTATATGGACACTGTAAGAAGAAAAAAGGATGATGATGCACCTTTATAGCTAAGGGGCAGCTTCTGCTGATAAGACTGGTTGCCTTTATAGTGATTACAGGAAAATGAAGTTCCATTGTGGGATTTACCAAAATCCGCAGCTGGTAAAATATGGCACCTCACCCCTCTCAGTATGTTAAGACAGTAAGAACATCTGTAAATATTCAAGTAGTAGGATTCAATCATGTCTTTCACTTTTTAAAATATTTTTTTTAATATATTTTAGAAATATTTTGCATTTATAAGAGCATTCTTCAATGGAATTGAATATCCCAGAATGTAGAAATTTTTTTCTCCTAAAGAAATTTTTTTCTCCTTCATTGTCTAAATAGTAGTAAAAATTTTAATTGTAAATTCTACTTTTCATGCTCAAATTCAGTTTGTTTCTCCAGGCTACATTCAAGACCAATTGCAAAACTGAAATATACAAAATCTTATATAAAACTTATAATGTAAATTTGAAATAATTAAATTTCACAAACAAAAATTTGTGTAGAAAACCACCTAAAATTCCAAGCTAAGATTTCATAGGGTGTATTACCCTTTCAAGTTTCAGTGAAGATCAGAGTTTTCACCTATTATTCCTGTGACATATCTGACATCCAGCCTTCAGCTAGTGGTTTACTCCTTTAAGTAGGTAGCTAATTCTTCTTTCATTTCCCTTTTAAGATGCAGGTCACATAATTTTCATCCTGTTTTATTCAAGAGTATTATCAACTTTCAGAGCAGAAGTGAGTGATGTGTCTGTCCTTTCTTGAGCTGTAAAATGTGCCTGTTGTTATAGGAAAAGGTTCAAACCAATAGTGGACAGTACTTGGCTGGAAGAAAACTTTTCATTCCAGCTTTTACTCCTTCATGATATACATTCAGGAGTGATTCTTGAATACATAAGGAACTCCACTTGATCTTGCACTATAAATCTGCGGCAAGCTGGAAGGTGCAGAGTTGCTGCTCAAGCAATTTACATTTTCCACAGTTAAAGTTCATTGCTCCTTCAAATCTTAAAAATTTAATATTTTAAGGAACCTTTTTAAGATATACATATATCAGGATATCAAGACACATGAAAAATAAAAGAAAATTGCTATTGGCCAATAAAAATGAGTAATTGATCCATGTGCTTCCCATATGCAGACTACCAGTGGTTTTCAGATCCTGTCATATGAATGATTGCTTGTTTTCTGATAATTTAGAATGAATTAGTATTAATATTCCAAGCCTTCAGCTGAACCACAAGCCATTAAGCAGTTTATCAAATAGCAAAGAGCTCAGGGCTATTGCCATATTGGTATGGTTGCCATTAAGAACTGGCCCAGCAGCATTAGACATTGAAATTAACTGCATTGTTTTATTCATTAGAGACACTGCCAAGGAAAGAGAATGAGAACTGCTGGATAGTGCAGATCATTAGGCACATCTTAGTAAACTTGTTTAAAAAATAATTTTAGAAGCTCTAAAAAATGAGAGGTTAAAAGTATCCTATAGTATCCCTTGGGCTATCAACCTTTCAAAATGTGAGTCCTTTGGAAATGCCTCTTGACTTCATGCAGTGGCAGGCAATTACTTTTTAAGATCTGGCTAGAGAAGTAGCTTCCTCTACTTGTTTTCTACCAGTTTTTTTAGTGGATAACACAGAGTATAGGTGACAGAGTTCCATTTCACCTTGGCCAAGAACTAGTCAAATTCATGTCTTCTACTTCCAGAATGAGTTCTAGTCACCCATCTGCCCTTAAAAGCTGGGGAGAGGGATGATCTTCATCACTCTGGCAGAGGTAAATTCCTTCCATTTTCCATATATGAAATCAGGATTCAGGTGCTAGGAAACAGATACATAACTTCAACATAATGGCTGGGAAGAAAAGAGAACAATTTCATGTCACATTATCCTCATTTCTAAGCAGACTTTTCCCTTGGCAGTGAAAAACCCCAATAAGAAGGGCAGAGTTGATTAATTTTGCTCATGATCAACTTCTATTACATGTCCTGAGGTTTGCTCAGGATCTCATGCCCCAAAATAGAGGACACCAACCACATCCACAGGACTTGCATCCCTTTAGAGATCCTGATCTATGTCTTCTGCTGCACTACTTCTTGAGCATTTAGCCTCATGGGACCAATAAATCTGAGGTATATTTGCACCACCAAACATGCAATCACCAGGTGTTACATCTTCAGCAGTCACACCTTTCATCTCCTGCAATGGAGCAGGGAAAGCAGATCTGATCTTAACAGTGTGTTCTGAGGAGATGGCCGAGAGATGAATGTCATTAGACCAGGCTTCTCTCCTACCTCTCATTTTGCCCATTCCTCTCCTTCCTTTCCTATGTCCATTACCACGGACATACTTTATTTTCCTGTCTCCTTTCTCATGCCCTTACCCCTTCGGATGGCCGTGGGCGCGCTGGGACGGACCTGACCTCGGCACTCCACGGGAGGGCTGTGACGGGCGGGCGGCTGTGGGGGTNACATCCCGGCGTATATAGGGGATGCGCGGGCAGGGCCGGCCGGTCGCAGCTGCTCCGTGCCGGGCACGGGCTCCGCAGCGCCATGGCCGCGGTCCTCGCCCGGGCGGCGGGGCGAGCAGGTGAGGGACCGGGCGGCGGGGTCGGGCCGGGCGGCGCCACATCCCAACATTCCGCAGGTGCGATTGCGGCGCTGGCGCTGCTGTGGCTGCTGGTCTGCGCTCCGGGACACGCCGGCTGTCACCCCCTGACCGTGGCCGATCTCTTCGACCGGGTGATCCGGCACTCGGGCAGGATCCACAGCCTCTCCACGGCGCTCTACGCCGAGCTGGTGAGTGCCGGACCGGCCCGCGGCCGCGGAGCTGGGCTGCGCCGCCCTGGGAGCGGCACGGGGGAAAAGGTGGGGGGATGTAGAAGGATGGGGATGTTCTTGGTGTACGTTTAGGTATTCTTCCCCCCAGGAAAAACACTCTCCTGCCCGTGACAACGAGCTGGGAAGGCCCGCTCGGAAGTGCCACACGTCGGGGATGCTGACCCCCAACGGCAAAGAATACGCCCAAAAAATCCCGGTAAGGGAAACGGCGGCGACGCCGGGCAGAGACAGGGCAGAAGCGGTACTGCGAGGCCTGGGGACGGGAAGGGGACTCTGCGGGTCACACTGAGTTCTTTCTCCCCGCCCTGGAGAAAGAGGAATATACCTCCTGTTCTGTCAGAATCCCAAAATGTCTCATTCATCATGCTGCAATGGTCCCCCACTCCAGTCGGACTGGAGGTAGGCAGAGAGGTTTTTATGCTTCATCAACAATCTGGATGGAAGAGGCTGCTAAGTTTTGACTCCAAACAGGTGCACATCACAGAGGTATTGCATATGAATCTTAAATTAATTGAATTTTAAATCTGTATGTTTAAAATCTATATGGTTACATATGTTTGGATCATATATACTAGTTATAATAATGATATTGCAGTAGTACTTCGTCAGAATGACTGACAGACATCCTTTGATTTTGTTGAGGCAAACTCTGTGGAACAGAAACTTAGAAACGTGTGTGTGGCAAAGTTAAATTAATCAGTATCACTGTAAAGTACAAGAAGCAATCAGGAGAAAGAAATCATCTCTGAATCAGTAGTTAAGTAAGGGGAAAAGAACAGTAAATTTGTTTACATCACTGTTGTGACGTAAAAGAGAAAAATCATTATTAATTCAGAGAAGAGTAGGAAGAGTTTGTTCATGTAAGAAAAAAAGCAAATTGTGATGTTGCGAATACACCAGTGGGATAAACTTTTGCCTCAAGGAGACAGACAAAGACATATGTTAACATCTTGGGTTTTGGTTGTGATGGAAACAGGAGTTTACCCCAGGACATCCTGCTGGAAGATCCCCTGGAAGGGCAGTGGGAGATGAGGCCCTGCTCATATTAAATGAAAACATGACAAATACAACTTCTGGGTGTTATTATACAAATAACCAGAGACAGATTGGTGTTCAAGTAGTGAAGTGCAGATGTAAATCTTATTTCCACTGACATTTCACAATGAGATTAAGAGTATTCACATGATCTGCTGCAAAGTAACAGAGACATTCTCTACTGTTTCAATTTATAAGAGGGAAGAACTAACTCACCTGATACTGAAACTTCTGCAAGCCTGGAAAGAACCACTTTCCCACTTTAACCAGCATATTGAGCACCATCAAGAGCTACCTGATGACAGCCTTAGCAAAGCCAAGCAAATCAGCAATATGGTACATGAGCTGAAGACTGGAGTCGAGAAAGTAACAGAAAAGGCAAGATTTTCAATGTAGCTTTTATTTATACCACTTATGTCTCAGGTGACTTCAGGGGAGGGGGTAATGTCTGTTCCCACTTGGGCTTGGAGGCCCTTATTCAGAAAAATGCAGGACTTTGTTACAGATACAGTCATCTTTCTGTCAGGGGATGTGACTTAGTTATAGATTGGCAGATATGTAGATGGCATTATAAGAGTTCATATCTGTGAGGCAATATTTTGTTAATATTAAATATATGAACAACAAGCATGAGCACAAAGACTAGAGCCAGTAATGACTTGAGCTTTCTAAGTCAGTAGAGAAGATGTGGGTAGACCATGATAAATGTAATAATTGTGTTAAGTTTTATATGGATTTACATTCTAAGTAATTCAAGTATCACTGCTGTCTGATGCAAAGAGCTCCTTCCTAAGGCAGAAATTTTATGCTGGGATAAGTTCTTCAAGACAACAGTGGCATTGCTTAAGTCTGATGTCAGTCACAAAACAATTTCAAAACTCCATTCCAAATTATGGCAGATCATATATATATAAAAGTCCTGACTTTTGCATTTTTTGTGTATATATATCTAAAATCAGCTGTGGTTTTGGCTCAACAACTGAAATCTGTGTGCCCATTCTCTAAAATGGCTACACTGCCAGGGTGTCTGTTTCACTTAAAAAAGTGATTAATAAACGAGTATATTACACTGGTAGATCACCTTTCAACTTTATGAAAGCAGCTGGGGAATACAAGTTTTAAAATGGCAAGCAGCTCATCACTAGAATAGGCTGAATTGTACCCTACTATAAAATGCACCCCTGGTTAGGGTGACTCAGAGTTACAAATGGAAACTCTGTCATTCAAATCCAGCCATGGTTCTGGGTTAAAACGGCCTTAAAAGTTCAGAAGTGTTCAACCTCAAATATTGACCTTTGCTTCATTCTGTAGCTGAAGTAAACGCTAAACTAGCTACACACTCTTGGTATATTTACCTGCTTGATTTTTTCTAAAACACCTTTTAAGGTATTACTAAGAGGGAAATGTTTGAAGTATTGACTTCTCTGTACCATGGATATACCACAGGGTAGAAATATAATTCCAAAAATTAATGCATTCCATATTTTGCATCTGTATTTTTCTGTTAAAACAGGTAAGTTCTAAACTTGCTCCTGTTGTGAAGAACCTACTCTGAGAGGTGATCACAGTCTGCAGAATTCACCAGGTTAACAAAACAGCACTGGTGGATGCTCATCTTAGTAGCTTCCCTTCACAGAAGGCATTAAAATAAACGGCTAAAAAATCTCAAAACTGATTTGCTATAATACTTCAAGAGGAAATAAGGATTATCAAACAGGGGCTCCTCTATTTAGATGAGGTATTCATTATTAGCGTATCAAGAAATTTCAGTCTAGTTTAAAAGTTGCAGAGATACCATAAGGATAAAGACAATGTTATTCTATGTAAGGATCTTTATATATATATATCTTCTGAAAGATCTTGAGTAGCACAGCACAATGTTGTGACACTTCAGTTGTTTTCTGCAGTAGTATTTTCAATATTTTTTGTATGTTTAGTTACAAGTTGTACTTTTTTCCTGTTTTCAATACAGATGCAGTCAATGGGGATCATCAGCAATTCGTTAAATGGAATGGCATCATCTGAAGGCACTGGTTTATCAATTAGTAATGAAGCAAACATGATGAGTGACTCTGACTTCATTCACTGTTTTAGGAGAGATTCCAATAAAGTACAAAGCTACTTAAAAATCCTCAAATGTAGGATTATGCCAGAAAATAGCTGCTAAATTGTAATCCCTTGACAAGTAGTCTTCAGCATGTTGCTTATAAAGATTTAAAAAAATAGAACTTCTAAATTATCACTTTCACAGTAATTTTAATAGGAAAGTGTTTTTGAAATCCTTTGGAAGCTGACACAGTTGACCAATGCAGATGAAATACTAAATAAAGCCTCATGAGTGTATGTTGGTTAATGCACTGATAAAAAGGAGTGCTCTAGCATCAGATAAATAAATGTTCTTGCATGTTATACTGTGGCAGACTATACTGCAGCTGATTCACACAGTTTAGCTACATACACAGAATTACAGAATGGCTTGGGTTGAAAGGGATCCTAATGATTATTGAGTTCCAACCCCCACTCCACCATTGGCAGGAATGCCATCCACTAGATCAGGCTGGTAAGGGCCCCACCCAAGTTGGCCTGGAACACTTCCAGGGATGAGCCACCCAAACTTCTCTGGGCAACGTATTCCAGTGCCTCACCAAGCCCTTGAGTAAAGAACTTCTCCCTGACATCTAATCTAAATCTCTCCTATTTTAGTTTAAAACTTTATCCTATCATTCTTCATTCATGTACAAAGACACCCTCTCCCTCTTCTTTATGAGAAATCTTTAAGTCATGTAAGACTGCAATGAGATTTCCCTGTTGCATTCTCTTCTATAGGTTAAACAATGCCAACTGTCTCAGACTGTCCTTGTGAGGTTCTTGTGGGCCCACTTCTTAAGCTTGTCCAGGCTCCCCTGGATGA
The DNA here is from genome assembly GCA_013397245.1 of Thryothorus ludovicianus. Classification (NCBI taxonomy): domain Eukaryota; kingdom Metazoa; phylum Chordata; class Aves; order Passeriformes; family Certhiidae; genus Thryothorus; species Thryothorus ludovicianus. Next base: position 272,512 of record VZTB01014215.1, on the reverse strand, counting down.
CATCCCCTCCTTCTGTTGTGTCAGCTGCATTGCTCAGCTTCATAGCTGCAAAACAGCTGAGGATGCACTCAACACCACCCTCTGTGTCATTGAGGAAGACACTGAAGAGCACCAGACCCAAGACAGAACCTTGAGGGACACTTGTCACTGGCCTCCACCTGGACATAAGAGCCACTGCTCACAATTCCCTGGCTGCATCCAACCAGCCAATTCCTTAACCACCAAACAGCCCATCTTTCAAACCCATGCCTCTCCAATTTGGAGATAAGGGTGTGAAGTGGGACCCTGTGGAAAGCCTTACAGAAGCTGAAACATTGTTACAACAGAGTTGAAAGAAAGATCCAATTTGTTAAACCTCGGTACATCTGTATGCTATTAATAAAATATGTTTTTACCAAAAAAAAAAACACGTTTTCCCCCCATTTCTACATACATGCAGAATATTGCTTAACACTGAAGAGTGGCATTGATGTTGACCAGCTCATTTAACTGCAGGGCTTATGCCAGACTTTTACATTCATGTCATACTTGTTATTGATTTCTGAGGGTTTTCATATGTGTCCCATAAAATCTAGTATTTTTATTCATTTTGAATGCTCGTTTATATCTGCAATGGCTTCACTGATGTCAGTAGAAACCCCTAAGGAAAAAGTTTGTGAAAAGTAAGTCAGAATTCTAGACCAAATAGCATTTCAGTCTAAGGGCTGAGCAGGGAATAGCAATAAGTCTCTTTCCCATTCCACATGCTGACACAGGACTCAGGTTTTACAGCAATAATGACAAACTCCATTGCAAATAAAAATATGGAAGCTGTCAGATACAGAAATCACATTTTCCTAGCAGCAGAATGGTGCTGCTGGCTATGCATACAACAAAACTTTGCATTCAGAGCCTGAGACATTTGAACAAGTAGATATGATCAACACAGATTTATCTTTAATATTCTTGACTATTTTACCACTAAATGCTCTTTTCTGGCCTTCCATGATCTTGATGGCTGCTGCCAGTAGCAGGAGCTCAGGCAGGCAAGAACAAGGAGTAAAATGCTGATGATTATTTAACGATACTGAATTCGGGCTTGAGAAACCTAGCAGAGAAAGATGTCAAAGAAGCATTTATGCAGACCAGAGAAACAACATTTTAGTTACATCCCTGTAATTGCAAATATTCTCAGATATCTCCTATCTAGTGGACGGCTGCTGTATTTTTGCAACTAGGATCTGTGAGTGCTCACAATTTATGTCTGGGCCCTGCTGTGCCAGGTACAGCAGAAAGACAATGGGGCACATTGCGCTTGCCCTGAGGAAGATACTAGCTGCAGTTCCTAATGCATTAAGGTACCACAAATACATAATGAAATTACAGCATTCGTGAGCAGATTTTGAGGAAATTCTGGAAACAAAACACAGCTCCAAAGAGAGCAAAGGAAGACTCCTCTGAGCAAACAGACAGAACCAGAGGGGGATGCCCACACTGCCTGCATCTGCCTGTGAGCACAGATGTAGTAGCAATTAACAGCTGTAGCTTTAATGCGGCTGTCTAGGGTAGCCGCAGCCCCGGAGTACAGCAGCCTGCTGGCGGTGCGTGCCTGCCATGCCAGCGAGGGGTCACTGCTGGCTCCCAAAGGCTGCGGCGGGGCCACCGCGCCCTCATTGAGGAGACAAGCGGTGCCGGGCTGATGCCGCCGAGTACCGGCAAACACACGGCAGCCACCCTGCGTCAGAGGCGAGGGGTGACAGACACGGCCGGGGTCACCGCGCCAGGAGGCGGACGGCAGGAAGCTCCCTCCGGACCGGCTGTGGCCCCCCCGCTCCCCGGGGCACCGCGGACGGAGCTGACGCCACAGAGTAGGAGGTGGCCGTGTTCCCATGGGAGGTGGCTGTGCCCCCCATGGTCCTGCTTGGCGCAAGTAATTGTAAGCGAATCGCAAGGTGACAGAAATCAGCCGCAGCGGGCAGAACCTCCCAAGGGGTGCAGCTGAGGGTCAGGCACAAAACGCCGCAAACGGAGCAGGTCATACAAGAAACTCTCAGCTCCGCCCAAGGGCTAAACCCTGGGAACATTTTGCTGCACAGAAATGTGAAAACAGAGAAAATGAGATAGTGGGTGGCACACGAGGAACAACAGTGCACCGAAGTGTTATCCACAGTCATTCATGCTCATTAGTGTTATATTTCAGTTTTGCCTTTGGCTGAAGCGAGGCATGTTGGTAAAACAAAAGCCTTTCTACATTGCCAGCATTGCCTCGCTTCCTCTTGCGATTGAGGAAACAACTGAGCAGCGGGCTAAGAAGGACATGCTTTTCTCTGTGGCCACCGATGCCTCAAACAGAAATACAGTGATGGTTGCTTTCTGCACAGGGGACTACTTCATCTCCTGCATGATTTCCTCCAAGACAGCAGCGTAACTGGTTAGGAGAATTTGATAATGTAAAATCGTGTGCTACTATCAAATGCTTTGGAGTTTGAGAATTCATCACTTTCATATCAAAATATTTATTTAGGAGAAACAATTCTGGAAATTAATGGAAAATCAGGATTGGCTTCCAGTTAAGCACTGGCATCATGTGCCATGGCTTAAGTAATGGTACAATTTCCACTTGTGAAATAATCTGTTTCCATTAAACTTTCTTGCCAACCAAACAAATTTAAGAATTAAAAATATCTCCATTGCTCTTCAGACCTCATTCCATGAAGCACTGCAGGATAATCCCAGAATACTGACATTTATCGCGTTCCTTTCAGAATGCACTAAATGGTTTTGATAGTGTACCTTAAATTTAGACTGAATCTTGTATGTGCTGATGTTTCCATGGTAGATTAAGTGGCTAATGTCACTCATAGTTTAGCTCTTATCTAAACCCATATGAGAGTAAAACAGAAACAAATTGAAACAGTCTTCTTTGCACAATATATACTCATATTCTGCTACCTGTATTCAAATATTGACCTGTAAATAAAAATGACTTGGAAAAACTGAAGAATTCCTCAAGGGCTGGATGCCTATAAAAAATGGCATTTCTGTGTGCTTTAGCAAGAACTGGAAGATCACTATAGAGATGTTACCTTCTTACATCCCTGTCCACCATGCCCAGTTTCATTGCTCAGAATTACAATATAAAAACAAGCAGTTGCCATTTTCTGGCCATCAATTTTGGTGCAAGTCTGCATGGGAGAAGTTCAGAGCCAGGTTTAACTATCCCAGTTTACCTTACAGTAAAGGTGAGCAGCAGCCACCAGGTACATAGCTTAGAAGGATGCTCATTTAAAGACTTCCTCAGTCCATGACAATTTCATCCACTGTGAACCTTTCTCTGTAGGGGCTTTTTGGTCTCCCCATGGTTCAAAGCTAAGTCCCAAGTTAATTGGACCCTAATTCCTCTCCGTTCCTTTCTAAAGGCACTGAATTTACAGCTGTCATCATGAGATTGGTTTGTCCTTCCTTCTAGTATGTGAAAATTAGTAACAGTCTGGTTGGTAGAGGGTACTGAAGCATGTGAATGTACTTAATTTATATCAGTCTTTTGACAGAGGAGCTCTGTGGCTACAGTGATGGTAAATGGTATTTAAAACCCAGTACTAGTAAATCACAGCAGATAAAACAAATCTGATGTATTACTGCAGCTCAGGAGTGACATCTGACCTTTGTACTACTGTTCTGACACTGAAGTTAGTAATGCAGTTTTGTGCCTTAAAGCAGCCCTGCTCTCCTCCACAGATTGAAACACTTATTTCCTGTTTGGCAAAAGGTTGTTAAAAACAAGGTAACTTTCAGAAAATCGTTTTATACTGTAAATCTGTACAACCAAAGTTAAAGTGCTGACACAGCTGTGGTCAGCAAATCCAGATTTTAACAATGTTATGTGAGATCCACAGAGGAGCTAGATGGTGTCTCAGGTTCACAGGCTCACAGTCATTCACATGCAGTAAAACATGAGTGTGCCTGATACAGACTGCAAAAACCTGCATTCTGATACATTTTAAAAGTCGAAGAGCCAGGCCTAGAAGGAAACCAGCAGCCTCTTCTTAGGCATCACGGAAGCTCCCCTGCCTGACTTTAAGAACATACTTTCAAGATCCACATTCAGACCCATATGGAGGATCTTCAATAGGTGGGTTTAGAAAAGCCTCTCCTGTTTCTGAGGCTACTGGGTTGAGCTGAGTGAGATCTCTGTGTCAGCAGCACAGCCTGAGAACATGGAAGTCTGCAGCTCAGTTAACAAAGTGAGTACTGAGTCTCAGCCTTTCCTCCCTTTCCTTGTATTCTGTAATACATTAGCATTGATAAGTTGCCAGAACAAACAGAGAGGTGCCCAGTGAGTATAAGTATCTGCTTTGTTTGCAGCCTCTGAAGAGATGAGATTTTTAACTGTGGTTTGCAATTTGAGGTACCTGAACTCTCCCCAGTCCCAGGATCCCAATAAATGTCCTTCATAATACTCCAAAGCGGGTAACTATAGTCTCAAAATACTACACACAGGAAATACCTCAGATACCCTACAAGCAAGATCATCCATCAGGTCAAATCTTTGAAGTCCAAGCAGCACGTTGCTGGTTTTAACCAAGGTGTCACTGGTATCAAGGTGTAATGCTGCTCCCTTATACCAGCTGCAGAACACCTTTCACCTGCACTGTGCCTGTTGTGAAGCAGGTCAAATATCTGCTGGGTATTTTGCATACTTGTGCTCTCTTTGTTCTTTCTAAAACTAGTATGCATATTGTATTTGAAGAAACCAAGTTCTACTTGATCCTTCACAAAGAAAAGATTGGCACTATAAATATATTTTTGTATTTGTACAGGGTGCTATTTCTCATTTACCAAGTTTCCACAGTATGGACCAAAGAGAAATTTCTCCTTTATATAGCACAAAATCAGAGGAATCAAGGTTTTATATTTCATGGGCCTAAGTCTGAATCAAATCCGACTATTTTAGATATAATTTAAGATTTGCACATATACTTTTAGCGTTTTTAAAAAAGCTTGATCAGCATTTTCAGGTAAAGAATGCTTTATCTAGTATATTGAAACTTTATTCTAGATGTGGAGTAAGAATACTGATAGGAGGTGTTAAGAGATTTGGAGAACCTTGAAACGGTTTAACAGGTTACAGTGAAAACAGGACTTGTAGAATTTAAAACACCTCTAATATTACAACTGTGAAACCAATTCTGCATGAGCCTTGCTTGAGCTTTTCCTCAGTGAGACAGCCTTCAGATGTATTCTGTTCAGTACATCAGCTCACAGTTTTGACAGTAGTTCACATTTTGTGCTTGCAACACCATGAACTGAAAGAATTTCCCAAGGAGCACTTTGAATCACATTCCCATCTCCAAAAGTGTTGCTTCTAAGACTCAGGATTCATTGACTTGCAGTAAAAGAATATGAGCAGCTGGGAAGGTTTCCTTTCCATTAAAGGTGAGATTAAAAAAAACCCCACCATCCCACCATACAGATTTCCTCCAAGATGGGAAGCACTGATGAATACATGCACAGATATATACCACCACCTGATCATTTGATGGTACTCTGGGAAATACCTGCAATGCCAATTCACAACTATCTGGGCTACTAACCCTTGCTGGTCCTTAGGCAGGAACTGGTCAAGTAGGGCAGGACTTAAACATCAAATTCATTCCCATGTGAACACAATCTTTCTGTTCTTCCCCCCATCATAGGTTTCTTGCAGAATCTGAGTTGGTGCCAGGATTTCAACTGCAAGACAGGAGTAAACTCCTCTCATTACTGACCAGAATATTAGAAGTGTTCAAGGGCTTTCTGAGGGCAGGTATTGAGGCAGCTTACTTATGAAGATTTGTAAATGCAAGAAGAGATAACTTCTTAATTATTTTGTAATTTTTTTTTTCTTTAAATCAAGCAGAGAAAATCACATGCAAGGAATGCCACATAATGCAAGACTAGGATTGCATAGTTTGCCACTGGGAAGGCAGGACATGCACAAGGCAAGATACAAAACTCACCTGATTGTGCATAAATGTTATGATACAAGCATCATTATTGAAATCTCAAGTTTTTTAGCTGCAAATGTATCAAAACTTCACCTCTCAGATAATACAATGTAACAAGGGAATAGCAGATCGTCTACCAAAAGGTAAAACATTAAATAACAATTTACTCCATAACAATTGCACGGCTTTTTGAAGATGTAAAGTACAGTTCAAAAGATTTGGAGCTCAAGGCAAGAATAATCAGAAACATTCAAGGCATGTATGATAAGAAAAGCCAGACTAGATTATCATAATCTTTCACCTAAAAATATATGAATGCCAGAAAGAAAATAGTCCCTATAAAATCATAATGTTCTACAAAAGGTTTTGCCTGTAACATAAAATATCTTTAGTCTCTCTTCTCAACAAAGGCATCCATAAATGTATGAAAAATAAAATTAATGTTATGCTACCACTTTGAACTATAAAGATTTGCAAATAAAATAAAGACACACCTAAATTCATAGACTGATCTCCTTAAATTGGATTAAGGAGCAAATAATTTTAAGTAGCTTTAATAATATTCAAGGCTACTCATATTACACAGAATGCTGTCCTGTCTTTGATACAGATATATGGTAATGTGTCCTTACTGGCACCAGTTTAAAAAGCAGTAAGTCAGGAATAATGCTACTATGGTATGTCACCCCCATAAGTAATTTTCTGAACTGGCTGTAGTAGCAATTTTTCCAGTTATGGGTCTGTTGCTTAGTGGATTTTGGCTACAATTCTGCACACTGTCATTACAGTTTTGAAATACAAAAGATTCTACCAATAGCCAAAAAAAAGACACTGCAATTCAGAGTTAAGAATGCTAGTAGATACACACCTGGGCAAAAAGACAGAAGTCAGTGAATTGCACTTTCCAGTACACACTCCCATCAGTTACTTAAACATGGAATATTTTATAGAGTAGGTTGGTTGCCTTTTAACATTGCATACTTTGCCAAGGTTATCAGTTGACCTATGATCATACTATTTAAAGCTAATTGAATATTGACATAGGTGAGGACAGATGGAGAAACACACTAAAAATACTTACATTTTTCCATATGAATCTATTGTGTTATTTAATTAATTTCTAAAAGAACCCAAAACCAGTTAATGTCTTGAGAGAAACAGTTCTACTTATCTCATGCACAGAAGAAATTAATTGGTCTGACCACAATGAGACATAAAAATGATTCTCTCTTTGTGTGTTTTTAACGAGCATCACATACAGTGCAGATGTATAAATCAGAGCACAAATTCAGCTTCATGCTCTTCAATTCATTTTACTTACCATCAGTTCCTATTTTACTTTTAAGCTCAGTACAAGACTGGAAAAGTCACAAGAAAAGAATAATAATATTGAAGAATACTTCTTAAGTCATTAGTTGTTTGTAATTTTAATGGTGTTAGATTTTAGCATACTTTTGAAATATAAACGTTAGCTTTACAATGTTCAAATATTGTTAATCTTAAAAGACTGCTCATCTGAAGCCTGTGCTCTCCCACTGCATTTACAAACTGCCCCTACTCCCTTACACTTGATGATGCCTTGTTTGCAGTGTCTTGGTCAGGATACAAATAGAGTGGGGTCTGCAAGGAATTTGCTCTTGGAGGTGGTTGTGTACTAGTCAGTCTTTCAGAATTTCCTGGAGAATTCTCCCTCCACCTTGGACTTGCCCGCTCTTCAGACATTTCCCACACAGATGGGCATGGGGAGGTAAAATTCATGGTGGATCGTGAGAGGTAGTTCTCCTGAAGACCTTCTTCTTGGAGGCACCTGTTAGAAAGCACTTCTTTTTCTTTGGAGTTTCGCCATTTCATCCTTCGATTCTGAAACCAAATTTTCACCTGTTTGCAAGTTAATAAGAGTTTATTATCATTCTTTCTTTAAACAACTTTGCCCTAACAAGTGGGTTTTTTTCTTTCCATCCTCTTAGTTTCACATTCCTTCTTTATTTGTTGTTACAGTAGAGATCCAGTGAAGCCAGCTGACTGACATTATCTGAGGATTTTCTCACCGCTATTTACTATACCTGGAACAAATATTCTCCTTGCCTTTCACCACCTACAACAGGTGATTACTTAGCTCAGACTGGAAAATGTCCAATGGCTAGGGATAGAAGAGTTTCCTACAGAAACATCCTTCTAGACAGAAGAGAATTCCCAGAGAAAATTAGTATCATCATTAAGAAAACTAAGTGATATTACTGGTGGTGTGAAGGCCTCTATTAAACAGAGGCTGTAAGAAGCATGACTGGCCCTTCACAAACATAGCTAAAATCAGTTTGGCCATGCAGCTTCAAAAAGTGTGTTGTGACATGGGACATGGGATGGAGGATTTAAAGACATTTTGTCTGCCTGACTACAGTTTTCCAGGAGATGCCTAGAACTCATGTGATTTTGAGATAAAACCTACTTTTTAAAAACTTATGAGTTACAACTCTTAAATACAAGCAATCGAAGGCATTTATGAAATGCTAGGGAAAGCCTGGTGGAATATATAACCAGGAACTGGTTTTACATGAAGAGTGAGGGTGATCAATGAAATAATTCAGATTGCGTTCTCTTTTCCATTAAACATTTGCATTTAGGTCTAGTATTCAGATACTTATATAAAGACAAAGGGGTTATAGTTTCAAAGGTTTGAGAAACATTGTCTTAGATGACAGGTACTGTTCCTCTAGCACAGCTGGTCAGAAAATTGAAGAAGTAACCTTCACAGCAACTTCTTTTCCTTTCAAGAGGGGAATAAAAAAAAGAGACAAATATCATCTGGTCTGTCACTATCATGAAATTATATTCTTGTAGTAGTAGTTGTTATTTATGTATCATTATATTATTTTTTACAACCCCAAGCTGTCTTGAATAACATGATCAGAGAAAATAATCTCAAGGAAGTAACTGTAATATTAGGAATTTGACTACACTTTGGGAAATTTTTTAGGCAGCAGACTGGTGAGTACAATTGCACATTTCCATTGAAATAGTGTTCCTGCAGAGATTACAGTTCTGTACCTCACACTGAGAAACATCACACTGCTTGATTTTGTTTATTGTTGCAGCGCTTGCAATGGTGTCAGAATTATCAGATTGCAAGGAAGCACCACAGACCACCAGATCTAATCTCCTGAGCAAACTGGAACCAACTGCAAAGTTCGATCAAATTGTTGAGAGCCTTTTCAAGTTCTGAAAATCTCCAAGATAAAGATGATGAGCGCTCTCATCATCATTTCCAAGCTTTTCTGTCCCCCAGACAGCTTCTGCACACAAATCTTCAGCACTTTCACTCCTACTGCATGCAAAGAAACAAAATTGTACTGTCATCTCTCAGTATTCCAACTGTAATCTAGAGGGCTGCATCTACTCCAGCACCTTTAAAATCCCACCTGTCAGCAAATACCACGTTCATTTGCTGCTGCTGTATGCCCTCACAAACTTTTTTTTTTCCCAGTTTCTTTCAGATTTTGTGCTCTTCAAGCCAGGCACTCTTCCTTTGTTTTTATCTGCAGATAGGTGAGGTGCCCAAGATTCCAGATTGGGCTACTGCTTCTCTATTAATGTAGATGTTCAGTCAGAACAGCTCACTGGAGGCATTACACCCTCAGGTAAATTCTAAAATCCTGCAGTAGATCAACACAGACTCATGCAAAAAATCCCATTAAATGTGACCTGGTAAGTAAAGTGGGAGTGTTTTAGAAAGTGACCCTGCAAAGTTTTTCTTCCCATGGTATCTTTCAGCTCTGAAAATCTCTTTCTTTGTGCAGTCAAGTGTCTTTCCATAGGAATGACTGCCTGTCTCTTGGGGCAGAACACTTCCAGAGGAAGTGCTGTTGACTGCCTTGTCCCTAGTTGTTCACCTGTGAGTGCAAAGGGCACTCAGTGGAATGAAGAAATGATCTGCCATGTTTTTTCCACTGCCTTTAGAGCAGAGGGATGGAGCATAGTTCCCCACCCTAAAGCTTCCAAGGGGGCTCTGTTAGACAGCAAAGAAAAAGGGTGCTGGAAATGAAACACAGAGGTCATGTTTCTTTGTGTGAAAAGAAATCAATTTTGAAGTGTATACATACGGGAAATAAACCAGAAAACTGTCCACACATTCTGTGGTTTAAACTGCCATTGATTTACTGAGGTCTTTGCAGGTAGAGGAGTTCAGGGCTGCCCCTGCACTACTGAATTTTCTTCTTTCAAAGCCATTTTAAAGATTTTTCCACAAAAGCCCATTCCTTACCTGAGACTCCTTTAGACCCAGGTTAAGGGCCAGTTTCTTCCTGTCTGTTTTACTAATATACTTCTGCTTCTGGAACATTTTCTCCAAAGCTTTCCTCTGGTCTTCAGAAAAGACAGCTCTTCTTAATATGCCTCTCCGGGATTTGGAGTTAGACTCCTGGGTCAGAAGAGGCAGCACACTTTCCTCCCCTAGTGGAAATAGATGAGAGTTTCCCATTACATCTAGCACATATCAGAGAAATATTAAGTGCTGTTCCTTATAATGCTTGCAGACTCTTGTCCCACTTTTGATTTGTTGGTGTTGTGTGTTGTAATGCTTTGGTCATGTTCATTAAGAATTAAAACCTCACTTGGATCAAGAGGTGTTGTCAGTAGTCAAGAGCCTCCCCCGGACATGGTACAAAGCAAATCAGATGAGTTCATAGAGGAATATTAGGACAGAGCCCATACTACTGCAAAATTCAAACACAGTCAGGGAGGAACTTCACTTTTCTTTGCCTGTCATCACCACTGAGTAAACTGTAACAAGTTTTCCTATTAGTTTATTTACTACTTGTGTGGAATGTAAAATTAGATAAAAGTGGTCTGTAACACTGATTCAAAGAAACTAAGTAGACTTTCCTCTTTTTTTTTTTTAACTAATGAAAGGCTTTCAGAGCTATTTCTCAGAAAATGTCTGGTCGCATTCATTTAGTTATTCTGGAAACTGCAGCAATTTCTTTATTAGAGGATTTGGAGAGTACTTGGACTAACTCCTTTCAGCCTGGTCTCTAATCCTTTGACATCTCATGCAAGTCCTGGGAGGGTGGTTTCCAGTGAATCCAATCATATCCCCTTAATGTCCGCCTAGAGGGAGCCCTACCCTGGAAAACAGCCTCAAAGCTGGGGGACTGAGCTGCAGTGAAGTGTTCACACAAAGCACAGAAAGCCCAAGATAAATCCCTTGTGTTCCTCACACCAAATAAAATCTAAAGCCACAGTGCTTTCCCATGCTCCCTCTCCCCCAGGAAGATACAGTGTATGAGGAGCAGTCCTAGGTGAGGTTTCATATCCTTCCAGTGCTCTCAGCTTCCTCAAATGCTCACACAGGAAGCAGGAGCAGGGACCCGTTGAATAGGGCCCATCATCAAGCACAGCATGTGATAATTAGGGAGATGCAAGCAGGCCAGGAAACAGCTGCACTGTGGCTCAGAAACCAGTGCCAGGGCTGTACAGCCACTGACACCTACAACCTTGCTGCAGGAGTGGCAACTCAGATGCGAGCTGCCCTCCTGTTGTCCATCTTCTCATGTCCACGGGCCTAAATTGCCCTCCCAGCTTATAGTTACAGTTCCTGCAGAGGTGTGTTCCTGCTAAATTCCTACAAAGGATCTGATCATTTTCATATCAAAGCGAAAGCCAAATTCGTCCTGAAAAGCAGATTCTTTAAAATACTAAACATTTTATTTTGTGAAAAAGTCTATCTATTCTAGTCAGCTGTAATGGGGTGGGGGAGGAAATTAAATACATTTTTTCAATTGATATAATGCTCTTGAAAATACTAATGAAATCCAGATGCAGCTCCCACAAACTATTCCTTGGGGCTACATCACATTTCAACTTCTGTATATTATACATATATACACATGGGTATATGTATCTTTAAACACCCACAGAAAAACAAACACACATATACTGAGGATATTGTAGGATAATGATGAGAAACTAAAGTGTGTCTCTGTATGTCTAAGTTGACTAAATACTTTTGTAGCCATGTGTGACTGGTTTGATATTACATTTATACTGCTGCATCCTGCTTCCAGATCTGACCAGTAGAGGAGATAATCAGAAGCTGAGCAAGTGTGCAATGATTATTCCCTAAAATACGACTATCTCTGTTAAACATCACTGATTTAGAGGCCTTTGCATTCCGTCAATTCTTTTCTTGAACTTTTCATGTCAAGAAACCAAGATCTTTATTTTTGCCCCTCATAACAGCATGTGGTAAAAAATAATTATTATGATTTACAATGTTACAGTAAAAATAATCTTTAATTTATACAGATGTATTTCAATTTTCAAAATTATATCTAAGACCAGATATAAAAATCATAACCTACTGGTTAATGTCCTGTGATTACACAGTGAGACTTCATCCAAACCAAAATAAACAATCTGCAGAACAAAAGTCAAAATACCACAATGGAGGTTTCCACAAAGGGCAAGCCAGGTCAATATTTCTCTGGGGACTGCAGAGCCCCTTCATAACCCCCACTGCAAGTTCCTATCACGCCCACAAAACTGGGGGCAAGTTGGGAACCTTCCTTCCTCAAGCACACTCTTTCTTGCTCCAATTTATTGAATTTAGGTAACTTCATCCAGGTAGCCTCTGAGCAGTTTCTGCTGAATTTTCAGCCATTCTCAGGTTTACTGGAAGGTACAGGCTGGCAGCAGCAGAACTGGTACCTTTTCTCATCCCCACTGTGGTATGAGAGACACCAGCAAGGCAAGAGGCGTAACAGCGCTGGTCCTTGCCTCTCCGCCTCTGTTCCACAATGGAGTTGTCAGCCAAGGACAGAGGACGCCAAATTATGTGACCCCTTAAAATTTGTCTTGCCTGGCTGGTTGTTAACAGTCAATCAGCAAGGAAACAACCTCCTGCTGGAGCCTTGAGGCACCAGTTAATTCCTGTACAGGCAGTACGTAGGGTTCAGCTTAACACCTACATTAGACTAACGTAATAGCAAAAAAGTAAAACTTTACACTCTAAGGCACAATATGTGATGGATTTTAAAAGACTAACTAAACAAAATTTAATGATGAGCAGAATGCTCAAAAGCATTAACAAAAAGCCTATGCGTGAAAATATCTGAAACCTACCACCAACTGAGTAGCCTAGAGAATTTCTTTAAAAATAAGCCATATTCTAAAATGCACTCCAACTGTTACACAAAACCTAAATTTCAGTTTTGGATTATAGGATTTTTCAGTGCAGTGGGACAAGCAATCATTTATACATTTCAACAATTCCAGCAAAGTTAAATATGTCAGTTTGCAGCTCGTCACTCTGAACATGCAGCAGAAGGTTTAGTGTTCTGCTTACATAAATGTGACCAACTATTTCCTATGTTGCTGGTTTGATTTTTGTTAAGTCTTTCCTTTGTATCCTAATATATAGTGATAAATGTCCTCTTAATCTGTGGAACAATCTTCATTTGCCTTCATGGCAGAGACCACCTTGAAGGAGCAAGTAAAAGCTTTAGTCATGGTTTCCATTTTTTCATTAGAATTCAATACATTCTAGTTAAATGGACAATTAATAGGTCACTTCCAAAATAGTAGTGTATCAGCCCTGGTTAATAAACAATCCCCACAGTTGATAATGGGCCTATGTATTCAGCAAGTCCCTGTATACACTCAGCTCATCCACTAAATCCCTTTTCAGGTAGACAGGGTTATATGGGAAGATGAGCTAGAATGAGTCTATAAAAGTCAGTTTCATTCACTGCTTTATTTTTCAGTCAAGTGCTTTAAATGGTGTCCAGAAAATCTCTTGGAATGTGAGACAGGAGAAAAGACTGGCACATAGAGTATTGCTTTATGGCCATACAAAAGGGCAACTGACCCTTGCCCAGGCCTTTTCAATGTGAAATGGTTCCTAAAGTTCATCTGCACAGTGAAAAATTGTGGTGAGGTCGCGTGTGGATGAGTAAAGTGAAAGTGGTGATTGGTCATGGTGCTGTCAGCCATTGTGGGAGAGCCGAGGCCATGTAAAACGCTCTGTGGGAAAGTGTCAGCTCCCTAAAGAGGTGCTCAGAAACTTGCAGCTCATTAAACTGCCAGCATTTGCTGCCTCACTTGTCAAGAATCATTCAACTTAGCAACTGCCCTCCTGAAACATTCATAAAAAGCATGCACTTTAGTCAGGAACGGTTTGAATGCAACTGTGATGAAAAAGTATATGCCAGAGCACTTATAAGTTTCAATTTTCATTTGGATTTGACGAGAAATCTGTGCCTTTCTTTCTGTTTTGAAGAAAAAGGAAATGCTCCTTCTGTTTGCATTCCTGAGCCATAAGCACAAAATCATGACTATCCATTCCTAAACTATGGCATGCAATCTTCCCAATCAAGGTTAAATTTAGTTTTGAATTAAATGGAAGTGTGTATCAGTTCTTAATCCTGGATAGATAGTGTCCACCAGTCAAAATTGTCTTCAACATACTTCTTCAATTTTTTACATTATGATCAAAAAAGAGAAACTAATTAAACATGCACACATTTAACTGCTAAAAAAAGAATGATTGTTACATTTAAATAATGCTAAGGCTTCCTGAATCATAACTTACCCCTAACAAACATTAAAATGCAGCACGCATTTTCTGATCCTTCAGCTCTTTCCTTATTTGCAAATGTTTATTGACACTGATTTTTAAAAGACTTACTGATTTTAAAGATTTGTTTCTAGCAAACTGAAAACAAGGCACTTTTCTAGGTTAGCTCTGTCTGGGTGTTTCAATGCCATAAGAAACCTCTCACAATTGCTCAGTGTACTTAAGTTTGATAAATCTTTGGAAACCCTCTGAATAGGATTGCTGTGATTTTACTAAGGAATTAGCTGCTGCCATTGCATCACCAATTAGTTTTCCAGAACACATTAAATCCTGCTGCTTTGGTTTACAGAATAACTCAAGCATTACTGATGAAGCATAAAAACTTACTTGGAAAAGCAGTGGGGGATGCAGGGTGCTGACAGGACCCACCGCAGCATGCTGAGTAGAATGGCGGGGCTCGGAGAAAAAAGTGTTTGGAAAGAGCTGCAAAGAAAGCATAGATCTAATTGATTATCCATTGAGCTTAGGTGATATTCATAACAACAGTCCTCCAAAAAGTCACTGTGTAAAGTCCTGCCCCACAAGTTCTTTTTTCTTTTTTCAAGATGGTGATATTTTTAAGGCAAACAATGATAAACCAAGTAATTGCTCTTTAATTAGCAAGGTTATTTTACATGTGTAGTTTAGCTATAATATGCAAAACTCTCCCTATATTTATAACAATGTAGCTCTGCAGACCAGAAATTTTCTGCTGTAATTTTGGGAGTTTTCCTAAATATTGTCATTGGACAAATTGTTTCAATAATATGTTGTTGAAAAAATGAGTATAATGAATCTGAAAGTTATTTTAAATAACTTGAGTAAGCATGTAATCTTAGAAAAAAAAAAATCAGCTGGTACTCCAGTGCTGTTACCAGCACTCAAACCAATAATGTCCTCTTTATGAGAAATCTTTATGAATAAAATTTATAAAATGCCATGAGATGAAACAGCTGAGCTCTACAGGCACATACTACGAGGCCCCATTCTATTACTCCAACTGTCAACTTAGTCTTGCTGGAAAAGTGCTCTAAATTTTAATCAACCACTTGCTTTAGTCTCTGCTTGATACAACAAAATCTGCAAAATCAACTCACAGAATTAGGTAATATTTGGTAAATTTTTTAAGGAATTTTTTAAATCTAAGTCTCTCATATCTAAAAAGTGCTTCCAAATCATGGACAGGTCTTCATTATCCATTTATCTCTTTTTTTTTCCTATAAGGCTCACGGGCTTTTCCATTAATCTTAATTATCTATCAATTTCTGTTTGCACTAGTCAACTATGAAACCTAGAATATTTTTTTTCTTTTGGAAAAAGATACATCATGCTTGCTAGAACTGTACACTTACAAAATGTGATCAGCATCAAAACATCTATGTTAGGCAGAAAATAAGCAGCTCTTAAGCCTGTACTGTAGTTGTCTAAAACGCCATAAGAACACCCATTAAGTAAAAAAAAAAAAAAAGTTTCTGAATACTTAGGTAAAATAAAGATAAGAAATCAACAATCAGGAAGAAAGGCAAATAGATAAATGTATCTAAGCCATGCTGCTAATTTTCAAAAGTTTTTCAACTGGAATTAAAAATTAAGGTCACTCAAAATTAGGTTTCTAAGCATGTATTAGGATCTCAAAATAAGGTTTCTGACTCTTAAATTTGCTGTTAACTCAGAGCAATAAAAACTATTGCTGTAAAAGCCTAACTCCAAACATTTTTTAAAGTATTAGCTTGCAATTGCTGATTGATAAGCATTTTGCTGGTACAGCTTTCTATTGAAATTTTGCTGTTTCTAATGAAATACATATTAATTGCCTGGTTTTGAGGCATATTCTTGCAAAATATTTACAGAAAATTAGTGATTTACACCAGGCATTAGTATTCTAAAGCTTCTTTTCCACACAAGACCATCAAATGTGGAACTACATCCTCAGAAACTTAAAACAGTCAAGAACATGCAGCCAAATACCACCCATGGATCCAAAGAGTTTCAATGCAACTGGTGAAGAGTGTAAGCTGGAAAGGATTTGACTCAAGAAGCACAGGAGCTGTAGAAGACAAATACGAGCCAACCTCTCAGACATGAGAGACTGTCACTGACAGTATGTTTTACTCTGTAATTCCTAGACTCCCAGGTGAAGGAGCTTTTCCTCCCTTCCTTGGGAGACACATTCCTTGTGCTTTTATCAAATTTCTCTTGCAGAGAGAACTCTCCACTCCTGAAAATTTAACTTAGAATACAGAAGATATCACACACCATTCCTTTGCTTTCTTCTTAAATGTCCTGGATATTCTTTGGCTGCCATAATGTCCTATTCCCTTCAACCACTGCTTCAGCACCTTATTTATGCCATGCAATTTTTGTCAGACATGTTCTGTCCTTGATAGTCCCTCTTGTGGTTTCTTAACTCTGCCCAGTTCCTTGCTCTGTTTTGATAACATAAAGTTCATAATGGTATGTAATAAAAGCAAAAGACACCTGGATAAATCAGAATTGAACAAGCTATTGATTCAGATAGACAGCATGCTCCTGCAAGCAATGACAGGAATAGGAAAGGAGTTTCCTCCATTCTCTCAACAAGTAAGCTGCAAGCAAAAAGGTCTGCAGATGGATCAGAGTAAAAACTTAAGTGAACTCTTTGCTTAAGCAAACTCCAAACAAGCAATACATTTTCATGCAAGTTGCTGACAATGATTTAACACTCTAGCACAGTACCATGATGCAAACAGAAGAGATCTTGACCCTAATTCTGCTCAATCTGATCAAGGCAATCAGGAGTCTGACTTTCCTGGGCATTTTACTTAATTCTTTCAACCAGCTGCTGCAGGGCTGCCTGCAGGGCACATATCTCTTTGAAGAAGAATATTTGCTTAAGAAATAAGGTGCAAGTGATATCCTCACATAATTATGAACAAAGAGATTCCTGAGCTCACTTCTTCAGATTTAGTCTAGATCCTGGGGAATAAACAATGCCATGATGTCCCCCTATGCCTATAGCCAACACGTATGTCCGATTCATAACCTTGTCTAACGAGCTGCAGCTATACTGATGCACAAGTGAATTCTACCTACGTGAAGCTACATCCCTACATTTACTAAGCAGCAGCCACTGCCATACCCCACCCAATGTGACTGCCATCACATGGAACTGGAAAAACTTACTGCAAGAGCCTGTGGTGCAGGACCTCTCAGAATTCGCTTTCCTGCACTCTCAAAGTTACCGTTACCATTTGTTTCCTGCTGATTCCCATAAAACAACCACAGGAATGCTCAAAGGAAGTCAAGACAAAAGGACAAAGCAGAGTAGCATCCACAGACCATTTTTTAAAAATTGCCTAACAGAAAGGGTTTTAAACTTCTAAATATATATATTTTTAAATGCTACACAAAACATGAATGCAAGAAGTTAGCTTGTATTTTTCTGTTGGGTCTTGGTGGGACTTTCAGAAATTGGCAGAGCAGCCCCCAAAACAGGCTTGAAATGTGCTAACAGCATAATCATCACTTACATCTACAGCAATGTAATGGCCAAGAGCATCACACTGCAGATTATCTGAAACCACATTAATCACTGTCAGTTCTCAGAGGCATCATTCACATGCTTAATTATTATGTTGCAATTTGTTGTACATGATTTTTCCTGTCCGAGGAAATATACCAGCCTGAGGCCAGTGACAATACATGGTCAGATCTCACCTCTACAACCCAAAACAACAACCAAACTCCACAATGTTTGCCAAAGACTCCATGGGTACCCTGGTGTCAGGAGTGAATGTAGCTCCCACCATACCCATGCCTTGTATACAGCCTTGCTATAGAGAAGATGGGAATCTACCTGTGGATTTACCAGGTTTTTTTCTGGCTTTGTCCTTCCTCAGGATGCCTATGTGCTAGTGCACCTCAGCACTTTGTGAGTACCAGTTCTTGTCAAAACAGGCAACACTGTCAGTTTTCTCCCTAAAAGTTCAATGTCTTGCCCGAGTTCCTTGTCTGGACCTCCTGTGCAGTCCATGAGAAGAGTTAAATAGCTCTACATAACAATTCATCACCTTAGAACAGACACAGAAGGTGTCATCCTCTGGAGACATCTCTCTGTATTGAGGCATCTAATCGGTACTGACTACAGATTAGACAAGATGCCTACTTTTAACTAAACAGCTGAATTACTATCACATTCTTCTTATCCTTCATAAGTAACATCAAAAGAACACTATTATCTGTACAGCCATAAAGACTCTAAAAAATGTAAAAATTCAGCTAGAAAGTCGTTAGTTATTTTCTTTGATTTTCAACACACTATGATTTTTTTAGAAATTATTTTCTCAAGTATGGCAAAACTAGGGTCAGCTGATGCAAGAGGACATTTCACTGGTTTTTTGTTGTTGCAGACCTAATTCCAAAATCTTACAATATGCCAAAATGCACCATATATTCCCATGGTATGCACTGATTAGCCAAAAATTTTTACAGTCTTTACTTGTTGCAGTACTGCTACCTCCAAACAGACAAAATCCTCAAGATAATATAAACAGTGTTGGAATAAAAAACGGTGAATTCTTTTTTAACACAAAGGATTTAGTATTTTTACATTTGAACAAGGAAATACTTTTTCAAGTTGAAATTTGAGATATTCATACAGTCACGAGGAGGTAACATTCTCAACACACATTAAGAATACCTCAAGAGAATTATGAGCTACAATGGCAGACAAAAGCAGCCCCTCATGAAAAATTTTCATAAGCTTTTCAGCACAAAGCAAAGGTTACTTCTCCAAAGTGACAACTCACCTCAAAGAAACATAGTCAAGGTTACTGAAAATATTTAGATGCATAATTTTATAAATATCAGGATCTACACATCTGACATTTGAAATAGCCTCCTGCTGCTTTATATACCTGCAGTTGTTTTCATTTTGAAAAAAACTATCTCCCCTTTCTCCTATGGGGTTATGACTGACCACAAAAGTATCATGTAAAACATCAATAATTTTGCAGAGCTGCTTTAGAAAAGACTGCAAAACACCTTCAGAGGACAATGGAAGCAGAGAACTTGCCTTCCAAAATTTAGGAGGATTTCTTAACAGAAAAAAAAAAAAAAAAAAAAAAACACAGCACAATAAAACTTGAAATCTGCACCTGAGTTTGCCTGGTGAGATTACTCCTTACCACAGTGACGTGTTTTCTAAAATCGTGAGCAATATACTACAGGATTTCAGAAGACCAGCTCTTTCTGCTGCACAAAATACATTTTACAGAAGTTAATCCACTAACTGTAGGCATGACTGGTTCCATGGTTTCCCTTCAGTCAATTTCTTTTCTACCAACTCCACCACTTGTCTTCCTAGTGCAGCTCCGAGATCTTCTGGCCCTATCTAAATCTTGCCAAGGACCAAACTGGGGATGCTCTTCCTTCTAAGAGACAGCACCACGAGAGTAGCCAAAGGAAGGAAGGAGCAGTGTCCAGCCAACGCTCACATTCCACACTGAGCACACACTGCCAGGCTAGCGGCTGGGTCGGAGAGTAGCTGGCATTAGTCTAGCTCTGGCAACCTCACAACGAGGACAACAGTCTGTCCTTTAAAAGCCATTCTGCAGCCACTCTTAAGATATGCTGGGCATTCCAGGCCAATTCTATTAAATGGCTCACAAAGTTAACTGGAAACAGGAAACGTGCTGGACAGAGTCTGATTTCCAATACTTACAAAAACTTCTTTGCTTCCAAAGACAAATTTTCAAAACAATTACAGTGTCTCAGTGCTCCTGGCAATCAGGGAATAAGAAAAGATGCCAAATAGATCTCCCCACCTTAAAGAAACTTTCTATCTCTAGAAAACACTAACAAAACAAGAAAATCCTAACGCTTGTCAGTCAACTTGTTGCCCGAGTTAGAGGGAGTCAACACAGAACATTGGGCTCTTTCCTGTCCTTTATTTTACTGAAAGCTAGTCTTACATGTCACTTGAGGACACACCCTGGCTGCCAGTTGGCTTGAAATCAATAATTAATAAGCATTAATTCACTAAGACGAGGTCCAAAATAGAAGAAAAAATATCACTTAATTTTCAGTAATTTAACTATCTCCTGGTTGTCATAAAGAAACACAATACACTTTATTAAACATGGGAAATAAGATATGTTTGATTCAATTATTACAGGGCAGAACTATTGTCATCACCTGAGAAGGAAAAAACTGACGTACTTTTCCAGAGATTTAGCCTGCAAAAGACTTGGTTAATTCCCTTGCAATGCTACCAGTGTTCTGTATTATCTTAGGTAAACCACCTAATTTCTTTTTGCTCCAGCTTCTCCTCTACACAGTAGAAATGTCTCCTATCTCGTTGGCACATTGTAACGATAACTGCATCAAAATATAAAGTAGCCAAATATTTCAGAAAGAAAAGATATGTCTATAGCACAAATGTACAAAGTACATAATGTATATGTATAAAGTACATCTATAGATGCTTACTATAAGTTCAATCTATATTTACTATATAGTTCTGATTTCTTTTGTGTTACATGTGCTGGCCTTCATTCTGCTTTATTGCATTCTGGTGCTTTAGGCAAAAATCCCCTAAGATGTATTTCTCAGCAGGTTTTACAATGGAATTATCTCACTGTTTTGTTCTCTGTTAATCTATAAAAATGCCAAAATTAAAGCAGAAAGTCAGATTCTTTCCACATGACCATATTCAGGTTGTAAAGCACTTACTGTCAGCCTCCGCCAGGGCAAATTACTTAAGAAGAGCAGACATATTCAGAAAAATATTTCAGGCAGCAGAGTAACTTTGCATTTCCCAAGGAGGTCACTCAGCTCTAGTGCCAGCCAATACTTCTGGAAACTAAGTCATGAGGAAATATGAGGGACCTCTTAACAGCATCTGTGCTACAAGACACAGCATCTCAGCATCACCTCGACAATTCTTATGTGTCAGAAAACACTGAAGAAAAGTGTCAAGCCTTCTAACTTATCCAGGAGATAACATTAGGCTTGGAGTCAAGGGACTAAAACCCAGACTGGCAAGAAGAAATTCAGGACAGCACAGAGTAGAAGGGTTTCAAGCAAAGTGCAAGGAAGTCTGTGGGAATCCAAAGCCAGTATAAATTGGCATATCACTGCAGAAGGCTCATGAGTTTATCATATAGCAGTAACACTCCTTCTGCTTTTCCTTCCTAGGTTTTATGTAATATGCTCTTTGCTCATGTTCTTCTTAAAATTAAATCAAACTTATTTCAAACACCTATGATGACTACATTTAACTTTTAAAAGTGTATATAATGATGGAAAGTGATTATTTAAATTTTTACAGACAACAAATATATTTATTTCTATCATGATCATTAGATGATGTAATATTTAGGGTGTGACACTTCCTGAATACTTGTTCAGCTTTTTATTCATGATAGTTTTGTAGGAGATATACATAAAATACACATGCAGACAAAGCACTTGAAATAGTCCAACTAATACTTATGGGAAGGAAACTTGCTGATACAACTCAGTTGCTGAGGAGCTACAAGAGGAAAAATTACCATGACCAGAGAGTCCAGACCAAAAAATGCCATCCCACCTGGACTCCTTTGCCACCATGGATAAGTATTTTCCAATTTACAGAAGGAATACAGGATTTACATTCTTTATCATTTTTATGGATAGCACTCCTAAAATGGAGTGCTTTCTTCATGTCTTTCCTTTGTAGGTACTGTGGATACACACAAAAAGGTTCAGCTTATTCAGTTCAGTCCGTGGTGTGATTTTACACTTCCTTCTTTTTGAGAACTTTTGGTGACCTCACCAGAATTTGGGAATACATGAGTAATACAGATTACTGTTTCCAAAAAGTCTGGTATTTTGCAATTTTCTTTTTTTTTTTTTTTTAATTAAAAACTAAAATAAAACTTGGCTTATGCCTAACTAGTTTATTAGGGGACTTTTAGTCCCTGCATCTATAAAGCACTTGCTAGTTTAGAAAGATTTTTTTGAAAAAAACTGCATTATCATTTTCAACTTTATTGAAGATTTCAAAAGAGTTTTTCCAAAATGCCATGTGATTTGGGAGCTCCAAATGAGTTTATTCTTGGGAAAAAAAAAAAAAAATCAGTAAATTAAAAACACCTACTTAGCACAAATTCCTTAGTTAAAATATCTTCACTAGTCCCTGAAGGCTAAAATTTTTGTTCTGCCAAAATACTCCTTTTCCCTATCACTGTATAAACAAGAAACATTACACACAGCCTGACCACCCCAGCTCTACTCACAAATGCAGTGTCTGGTTGGAACAGCTTCCTCAGTGTACGCCTACACTGGAGAAAAGAGACTCCTTAGAAACCACAAACTGGCTCAGCAAGACAGCTCCAATCTAATTCAAATTTATGAATGTTGAGACAACTAAGCATCCCCATCACTTTAAGACACAAGTCAGATGAGAATCAACAGATCCCTGTTAGATTTTAGATCATTGTCGCAAGTGTACCATCACAGGAGAATTTTCTTCTGGGTGCACAATGAATGAGGAAACACTAATATTTCTCCCAGCTCTAATCTAAGAGCTTGCTACTTTTACCAAGGTCTGTGGGAGTTGTGGAATCAGAAGCAGCATAGGACAGGACTCCAAATTACTAGGCACTAAAATCACACCTACTACTATGGGTCAATCAAAAGAAGAAGCAAGCATTTGGAACTTCTGTAGTAATTTACCTATAGCTTTTTTAAACAAACAAAAACCTAGACAAACTAACAACAACAAATAAAACCCAACAAAACATCTTTACCTCTAGCAAATAAGAGCGCTGGGGCATCTGCTATCTCTCTTTTCACAAATAAATTTAGCATTTTCTCTAGAACTTTTTTTTTCAGGGAAAGGGCAAAGGGCAGGCAGGGATAGTATTCATCGAATTGCAGGAAGATGATACTTGTCCTGTTCCCTGGCCTAGCCTACAGTTAGTTAAAACAAACATGTGTAAGTAACTGATATGCTTAAGATAACACTTACCTGAGAGGTCAGGAACATTCAGAAACGTTAATGTATGCTTTGACTCTCTCCTGCCTACCTTTAAAGTACACAATGCTAAAGGATCAAATACTGCTTTGGATTTTGAAGAACAGTTTGCAGGACTTAATTGAAATAAAATTATACTTGAAAAGAAAACAATTACTTCTGTTTTCAAAACAAGCCCTTTGGTTTCACATTTCAAAGACTTAATACAATTCTGCTTGTCCGATTTTCATTTTAAACGCATTTAAAACTGCATGACCATAAATAAAAATTCCTAAAACACCACATAATATTGGAATAAATTTAGGCACTCTAATAGAAAAGCAAAATACAATATAGATACCAAGGCTAATACCGAATTTAATAAATTGACTACAACTTCGATCAGTTCCATGACTAACAGAAGTACCCATTTCCTAAAACATGTTGCTCACGCCCAGACAAAATGTATTTATACGAAAATCGATACATTCAAGAAACAGAATGGGTTTTGTAAACCTGTTTGTTTCCAATTCCACGGCACGGGTTCCTGCCGGCCGGGAGCTGGTCCCCACCGCCCGCCAGGACCCTGGCTCTGCGTGACACCGCTCTGAACGGCTGATAACGCACCTTTACACCGCTTCAAAACTTTTTTTTCTTTGCCCTGGTCCCTGATTTTGCAAAAATTGCCAGGAAATTGCCTGCTCTACACGGCGCAATTCTCCTTTTGGCAGGATGGCCGTGTCCTCCACGCCTTGCTGTCCCGCAAGGCAGGGAGCGTGGAGAAAGGGGCTGCTGGCTCCCGAGGCATCGCTACTGAGGAGGATGGCACCGCTCGCCTTCCTCCCAAAACTTGGAATTTCAGACTTTCCCGGAGCGCCTGTTGGCGGCTGAGCTCTTACCACCTCTTGAGGCCGCGGGACGTCAAGACCTGAAAGAACTGCGATTAGGGGCGTTTAAGAGCACCCGACGCGGCCATCACAGGGCTCAGCACCCCCAGGTGCGCCGCCCGGCCGCACTCGGAAGCCGCCGCCCGGCGGCTCGCACCAGCGGCGCCCGCCCGCTCCTCGGCGCCCCGTCGCAGCGGTAGAGCGAGACGCTCGGCCGCAGCCCCCGCCGCACCGCAGCCAGCGGGGCTGGGCGTCNNCGGCCGCCGTCCGCCGCAGAGGGGTTAAGCACTTGGAAAGCCCATCTTGCCGGGAAGGGACCCCCTGAGGGGTTGATTTGTTCCGCCGCGGGGCACAGCTTGAGGGGCACGGGGTTGGCGGGGAGGGGACGGAACTGGGCAGGGCTCGGCGCCCCGGCCCGCAGCAAGTTCTCGATGAGGAAACTTTTGCCCAGGTTGCCGAAGCCCGGCGCCGCCGGCAGGTTGAGGAGAGCCGAGGAGCCCACCAGGTCCCAGTAAAGGGCGCTGGGCAGCATAGCGAGGGCTTCTACCCTCCTCGCCCTGCCCTGCCCAGCCCGGCCCGGCCGCCGCGGCCCCTCACTGGGCTGGGACGGGGCGCCGGGCTATGGGGCCGGGCGGGCTGGCGGGGCGCCTCCCCGAGGGCCGTGGGGAGCGGAGCGCAGAGCTCGGCGAGGCTGCCCGTGGAGACGCGGCGCCTCTCCGCCGGGCTGGAAGGTGTGTCCAAGCGCATTCATTATGTCAGCCGGGGACGAGGAGTGATGGACGCGGCCAACAATGCCGCCTTGCCCAGCAGCCCCCCGGGGCGGGGGCAGGGCGGGGAGCCGAGGTGGCTGTCCCGCCGTGCCCGCCCCGAGATGGCGGCGGGTCGCGCCTCCCGCCAAGGCTGCACCTGTGCGGGGGACGGCAGGGGACAGGAAAGGCGCTGGCCTCCGTCCCGGCGGGGAAGTGGCTCCGGTGCTGGCCGCGGAGAGATCATGTCGACCTAATGATCCCATGAGGTAATGAGAAGATAGTCATTAGCTCACTCCCTCTGGGTATTTTTATCTAGCCTTTTTCTTTTTCTTTTTTTTTTTTTTTTTTCCCCTTAGTTAGCCACACACAACATGCACGCTGGATTTTCAACATTTGTCTTAATAAATCTTAAGATCAGCACGGTACTGTTAATCATGTTTTTCTCAAGATGTTCGACGGAGCTTTGTGTGGACATAAACATTCTTTGTCTGGAATAGCTTAGTCCATTTCTACTTCCTTGCGTGTATTCTTGATTTGCTTACAAATCACGTAACATGGCAAAGACATCTCATTTTGCAGTTCAAACATGCATGCAGAAAGTTAAAATTGGATGCTCTTCCAAAATCCTGAAAGCACCTCCCTGTCTTGCATAGAAATCCTGTTCACCAGTCTAATCTTGAGGATATTCCCTGCAAAATCCTCCGGACGAGGTGCATCCCTTATTTTTGTATGGCAGCAGAGGCATAACCCTTGGACATCAGGGTGGTTCAAAGCTGAAACCAGCTGGACTAGTGGAATCATCTGTACTCTCATATGAGAAATGGGAAGGATGTCTTAACTGCTGTGGTCCTAAGCAATACCTTGGGGAATATAAAATAGATGCTCACATGTCCGATGCTTTCCTTTACATCTTTGGGTAGGTTGGCCCTGCTAGAGTTTTGGCACCTAACTCCACTGGCAGTGAGATGTGGTGAAGGGAAGCCTGAGAGTTGATAAGGCTGCTTCATGCCGGAGACCCATGTAGTCTGACCGTCTGTCTTACAGCAGTGGCTGAAAGTAGGAAGAAGTCCAAGATGAGTCTGATAGTTTTGCCCTGATACATTCCCATGACTGTTCTCAGCTTAAACAATTTCCACAGCTTGAGTACTTGTACTGGTCAATCTGAAGGCCTTCACTGAAAGAGAGTAATGCAAGTATTTTACTTGTGAGCATTTTGAGACTCCTACTCCTTGCTGTAGAATGGAGAGAATCCAAGCTGTTGTATCCCAGACTACATCTGAAGCTGCTATATGCACTGTTGTAATATAAAGTACAGAAATGATGTTTCTAAGGGAAAGAAGCAAGTCTTCCCAAGAGGGCAGTCACTTCTGAGCATTTCAAGTAGCTGCTTTTCCAGTTACACCTCATAAATTTATTCACACTTAAGGATTTATTTTGTCTTTCATTTCACTGATCAAATTCTCAGAGAATTCCCAAGGGTCTGAGACACTGAAAATCATAATTCAACGCTTGGGAAATGCAGTTAGTCCATCCAGCTGTGCTGCATGAATTAAAGGTATTCACCAAGGAAATAATGGTTGCCAGACCATAGCCTTCAAAGACAGACTTCAGTTTTGGTTTCCTCCAAGGCTACTTTTAATGCCAGAGTGGCTACTAACATGTTAATCTCAGCTATGTAGTTTGGTAAAGTAAGCTTAGCAAGTTGCACACTTCTGTGAAATGTAAGCACAACACAAAGAAATATAACACAACATGCTTCTGAGTTGGAAGGGACCCCCAAATCTAGAATTTGACTGCATGGAAGCAGTGATCGACCACATGATGTTAACAATTCATGTAGGTTGCATCTCTAGTTCCACAATTCTACAATGTGTATTTAAGCAGTCCCTCTCTTCTCTATGATTTTCATCTATCAGTGGCCTCTCACCCTTGTTCTGACTCTGCTGTTGTAGCTGTACTAAAACAACACTGTGAACCAAATCACAGAACTTGGGTTTTAAATACAACAGGAAATATTATTTTTCAAGAGATTCCCAGTGGAGACCTGCTGCAGTGTGTGTTTTGTTGATGATTTTTATTTTTGATTGTTAATGGTTTATCCTTGTGTTCCCCCACGTTCTCGCCCACTTGGTTTGTTCCTAAATTGTACCCTCCCTTTGTTATAGAATGTTCGTTGTCAATCCCCAGTATGCCAACCTCCGTTGCTCCCTATATGGGTTTTCCCCTCCCTTTATTCCAGTATCTTCCCTGTCCGTCATGGTTACCCTGTCCCTTGTTCCAGTACCTTCCCTGTCAATCCACCCAGAACCAATCCTGGAAGTGTCCAAGCCCCTGGGTGTGTCAGGATGTCACCCAAACTCGAGGCCCCATTGGGACACATGACCTCCCTTCTCCTCCCACTTACCCTGGTTGGTTTCAGTATATGATTGATATTCCCCTCACTCCCTCTCTGTTGTTCCCTCATTGGTTTGTGTATTGTATTCACCCCCAGTTCTGTTACAGTATAAAATCCCCTGTACAGTAGTACTCCGTGGTCTTCTGTCCCTGCTCTTTCTTGGGAGTAAAGCTCTCTGGAACTGCACACAGAAGGCTCCTCTCTCGTCCTTGCTCTGCTCCTTGACACGGCACCAGCCTTACGAGAATGCCTGTGTGCATTCTAGCTTCACTCTGGGTTGCGCTGCTTCCTAGGGGTCTGGAGCTGGCCAGCACTGATCAAGTAGCAGACTCAGTGTGTCAGAGATCTCAAACTGGATGTGTGATGTTAAGCAGGGGTAGTAGAACAGAACAGCTAAATGCACTCATTAAACCAGGGCAGCCTCTGAGCTCTTGCTCTCTGGGACACACATCTGCAGCTCTGCTGAGCAGTAGCTACCGAATTCCATCTATTCTCTGGGCATATGATAATTGAGTACAGTCAGGCCCAAGAATTGTTACCTGTCAAAAGCTGGAGAGCACAGCTCAGGAAAATATAGATTACTTGTTCGGATCTGGAGTATGGAATGATTTGAGAGTAAAACAAGTAGCATCCCTAAAATCCAGATCTGTTCTGGTGAATGCAGCCTGGAGTTGCATGACAAATGGATCCTTAGCCATGGACCTGAAAAGTTGTTGGATATGTATTATCCAGATAAATTCAGAAAGTAGAGATGACATTCACATGGTATTAACATGGTGAGTAGCTCTCATTTTATTTGATTAGGCACACTTGGAAAGTACTTGCTCTGCATTTGGATTTTGTCAATTTATTAATTTACCTTAATCATTCTAAAGGAGAAGAAAAATTACCTTCGCTGGGTATCTTGGCTTATATTAGGTGTTTAGAAAACATGAAGGTGCACTTCTCAGGTTGCAAGATTCAAAAAGTGGGGTACATGGAACATATGTGAAATTCTCAGCACTCAGTTAAGCCTTTCCTACTCAGAGTAGAGTCTTACTGACAGGGCAAACAATTTATGTAACATACGAAGCACAAATCTGTGCAACTACATCAAAGTCTCCCTCATGATTCTTCTTCTACATCAACTCTGCCCTTTCTCAGATAGCATTTCCATCCTTGAGCCAGGGACTTTCTCCCTTGCAACTCCTTCCCTGGAGCAACTCACATGAAGCTGAGTCTTTCCATTACTTCAAACTTTCCTTACGAACCTTTCCGATGCTTAATGGGAAGCATGCATATTAGCAGCATCTACATTTTTTTAGCGAGATGTACATATATGTGATTTTTCTGCAAACTCTTCTTTTTTTTTGTTTATGGTTTGAACAGTTCACTTCTAGGTCTGCACTCCAGTAAATCAGTAAGTCCCCATCTCTGGCCTTTGACCTCATGGTGGACTTCAGCTTAGCAGATGTCTGCTGGAAATGCAAAACAGCACAGAGGAAACGGTCAAGGAGGTTCCTAGACTGCGTGGAAGATAACTTCCCCACGAAGCAGGTGAGTGTGCCAGCTGGGGAAGCTGCCCTGCTGGACCTGCTGTTTGTAAACAGAGTGAAATGGGTGATGTGATCGTCAGTAGCAGTCTTGGACACAGCAGTCATTAAATAATAGTTTTCTATTCTTGGAAGATGTCATGGGTTGCAATGTAAAATATAATCAGGGGTGTGTTATTCTATTACCATCCATTGGAACTGGGATGGGGGGTAGTGATGTTATCTTCTGTTGATAGGCCAGCTGATAAGAAACCATCAAGAGCAGTTTTCTTATCTCTTCCATGGCCCATCCTCCCTCCAGGGATAGGTCTTCTGCTAATGGGCCATTGAGTCCACTGATAAACTTCCATCATCCCATTGGGAAATGCTCCAACGTGGGGGGGGGGAACCCCTCTACCTGGATAAAAACTTGAGACTTGGAGCACCAAGTCAGCCTTTTCCACTGGACTCCCAGAGGAAGAACACGCCCATCCCTCACCACTGGACCTTCAGCAGAGGGCTGCACCTTTTCTCCAGGACCACTGCTCCAACAGAGCCACAACTGCTACTCCAGGAGGACTGCAGCCACCATTGCAAGTAGACTGCTGTCAACAGAGTCTCAGGTTGTATTCTGACTCTGTCAGTGGTATTCTTTTTCCTTATTGCATGTATTTTGTTTCCTTTTTGTTTTATTTTCCCTTTTTCTAATAAACTGTATTTCTGACTTGGGGTGTCTCACTGGTTTTGCTTCTTGTAATAGATGTGGCACACTTCTCAAACCAGAACAGAAAACTAAGGAGATGGCTGAGCAAAATTGCTCTCTTGGACTTCCATAAGTCAGGCTTTGTCCTTTTTAGGAGCCTCATTGGTAGAGTCCCTTGGGAGGCAGTCTTGAAGGGCAAAGGATTCCAGGAAAGCTGGACGTTCTTCAAGAAGGGACTTTTAAAGACACTGGAGCAGGCTGTCCCCATGTGCTGAAAGACTGGCATGGCTGAACAGAGAGCTTTGTCTGGAACTCAGGAAAAAAAAGGAGAGTTGATGACCTTTGGAAGAAGGACCAGGCATCTCAGCAGGACTACAAGGACGTCATGAGGCTTTGCAGGGAGGAAATTGGAAGGACCAAAGCCCAATTAGAACTTAACCTTGCTACTGCATAAAAGACAATAATAATGTTTCAATAAATACCTTTGTGACAAACAAAGGAAGGGCTGTGGATGTTCTCCATCCTTTATTGGATGGGAAGGGGAAACACAGTAACAAAGAATGAGGAAAAGGCTAGGGTAATCAATGGCTTCTTTGCCTTAGCCTTTAGTAGTAAGACCAGCTGTTCTCTGAGAACTCAGCCCCTTGAGGTGGGAGAGAGTGGCAGGGAGCAGAATGAAGCCCTCAAAATCCAAGGGGATTTGCTGCACCACTTAGACAGACATGAGTCCCTGGGGCTGAATGGGATTCACCCAAAGTTGCTGAGCTGCTTGTGGCTTGGACAGGTGCATTGTGTGCAGGCTAAAATGCTGGCTGGGTGGTCGGGCCCAGAGTGGTGTTTAATGGAAGCCAGCTGGTGGCTGGTCACTGTGGGGGGTTGTCCCAGGGCTTGGTGTTGGTGCCAGTCCTGTTTAATATCTCCATCAACAATCTGTACAAGGAAATCAGGTGCACTCTCTGTCGTATTCCAAGTGACACCAAGTTGGCTGGAAATGTTGGTCTGGTGGAGGGCAAGAAGGCTCTGCAAAAGGATCTGGACAGGTTGCATTGATGAGCCCAAGTTTGAAGTTCAACAAGGCACAAAGTGCTGGATCTTACATTTGGGTCACAACAAGCAAAGGCAGCACTACACACTTAGGGGAAGAGTAGCTGGGAAGCTGCCTAAAAGAAAAGGACCTGGGGGTGCTGTTTAACATCCTGATAAACATGAACCAGCAGTGTACCCAGGTGGCCAACAAGGCTGGTGACATCCTGGCCAGTATCAACAAGAGTGTGACCAGCAGGGCCAGGGCAGGGATTGTCCCCCTGTACTTGGGACTGATGAGGCCACACCTTGAGTGCTCTGTCCAGTTTTCTCTCTCGAGTTTTCTGGGCCCCTCACTACAACAAGAACAGTGAGGGACTGGAGCATATCCAGAGAAGGGCAATAGAGCTGGTGAAGGGGCTGAAACTCAGTTCTTATGAGGAGTGGCTGAGAGAGCTGGGGGTGTTTCTGCTGGAGAGAAGAAGGCTCAGAGGAGACCTTATCACTCTCTACAACTATTTGAAAGAAGGTTGTAGCGTGGTGTGGGTCAATCTCTTCTTCCAAGTAGCAAGCAATAGGACGAGAGAAATTGGCCTGAGGTTGTGCCAGAGGAGGTTTAGATTGGATATTAGAAAAAAAAATTAGGTGAAAGGGTTGTTGAGCATTGTAACAGGCTGCCCAGGGAAGTGGTTGAGTCAACCAACTCTGGAGATATTTAAAATACATGCACATATGGTACTGAGGGACATGGTTTAGTGGTGCAGTGGGCAGTGCTGGGTTAATGGTTGAACTCAATGATCTTCTAGCTCTTTTTACAACCTAAATGTTTCTGTGATTCAATGACATTACTTTAAAGTATCCAAAGGGTAATGGAGAGGCTCCTTTATTTTACTGCATAAGCTGTGCTGGAAACTGGTAGCATAGGTATCTCAAGAGAATATGTATTTTCCAGGACTTTGTGGCAGTATCAGCTGAAAAGCATTGTAATTCAAAAGAAGCATGTAAATATGGGTAAAGTCCTACCTAGGGCAAATTCACACTCTGTTTTTCCTGACCATGTTTTCCCAAAGGCATCTCCAATCAGCATGGATAAAATACATAAAATTGATTTAAGAAGAAAATTTGATAATTTAAATACCCTTTACCTTCTATTAAAATTAGATATGCAAAAACTTCAGCACACTTGCCATTTCTGTTGTGAAGACTTGAGATGATGTGAGCCATCTGCCTCCATGCATCAACACAATGTTCCTCTCTGGCAGCCCGAGATGCTCAAACTTTATGGAGGCCGTATAGCTTCCATAAAGCCAAGAACAAGGATCGTGATATAGAAACAGATGCACGCTTGCAGGAGACAGAGGTGAGGTAATTGAATAAAGGTCTTTTCTAAGGCTGTCTTTGCTTAGATGGCAGCTCTACCCAGTTGTAATTTTACTGGACTCTGTGCAACACATTGGAAGCATCTATTTGAACTCATGAATTGTTTCCAACTTTGCCTTTCCATTAAAAATAATACCATGCTCTCTACATTTCTGCTTCTAGCCAAAGGAATTATACATGAATCCTATCAAAGCATTTTTTGAGATCCTGAACTGATCCTGAATTTCTCTGGCAAAAAATGCTTTGGACTTACACATTGAAAAGTATTTGTCATAACATAGCTATCTGCCATTTTCCAGGTTTAGTGGGATTTTCCACACTCTTGGAGGTAATTGTCTCACACTGTTTTGTCTAACCTGAGCACGTTAGACATCAGTTTTTAAAGTGTGTTCTTCAAAGTATTACCAAGTTTGGCAATCTGAGCCTGGGTTATGTCATCATTGCAGAGCTGCTGCAGACTTTTAGACAGATTTTGCTCTAAATTTCCCCATTCAAAAATGCTCCTTTGACATTTTGGTGATGGTCGTTGGTGGGTGCCCTGGTCCAAGAAAGTAACTTACTGTCAGGTTATACTGGATGCAAACCACTCAGGCTGGCTTCAACTCAGAGTCACCTCAGAACAGCAATGGTAGAAGTAACTCATCAAACTAGGAGCAAAACTCCAGCTGTGCAGGAGGGATTGAAGTTTTGACTATGTGTTTAATTTCTTCATTCTTGTACCATCCCCAGAGTATTCTGGCTTACACCTGCTGCTTTGTTTACCACGAAGTTTAGGACACAGTTCAAATAAAAGGTATGACACCCACCTGATGTGGAGTATGAACCCATTATAAACTGTCATCTTAAGCATAGCTGGCACCAAAAGGTGTGGTGACTTGCACTTTCCAGACTTCTGGTATGTAAATGTTACCTGCCCCACTAAGATGTGATGTACCATAGGTGGCCTGGGGAAACCTTTGGTCTATCTATCTTTCAAGAAAAAGGAAGGATATGAAAGGAGAGGAAAATTAGATTTATGCACTCTGGCCAGGCTTGAGTCCTGTCACAGCTCAGTATTTTTTCCATTTGTCTTGTAAATATTTTCTGTGCATTGGGAGATGTCCATGTTCAGAAAACAGAGTAGAAGACTATGCTGCTGTCTTGCTGTGTGTGCAGCAGCAAGGGGGAAGCCTCAAGGAGAGCCTGGGTGGCCTTGAGTTGGATACTGGCTTCTGCTGTAGCTGCCCACACAAGCCACTTGCAAGCCTCCTGATCCTTGCAAGCCACAGCTGCTTTATGAGGAAGGAGCAAAACTGGCATCCAGCCCACAACATTAGAAGATTTGGGACACCCTGTTGTTGCCATTTTAATTTCTGAGGAGGCAGTTTGCCTTGACACTTACTTCTCTTCCTACCTCCCGCTGTTTCTTTTTTTACAGTCCTGACATCCTGAAAGCAATATAAACTTTGCCAGGTTAGTCAGGCTTTTGAGAAATCTAGATTTAGCTAAAGAATTTCTCAGCACTCCCGGCTGAACTTAACCATTCACCAGGAAACTGCTGTGCTTGGGAGTCACCATCATTCTGAACAAACACAGATGGAATTAGCATTCTTTCAATCCAGTTCCATAAAAAGCTTCAAGAGCTCAGTTTCAAATGACTGAAGTAATTTCCGTCAAATCCAGCTTGGCATTAGAGCTCAGCAAGTTGCAAAAAAACGCACAGAAGTGAAATATTGAAGTGTGAAAAGAAATTGATTCCCTGTCAAGTTATGTTGCAGATGTGCACAAAATCTTACTGCAGCATGCACCCTGACTTTTGTGCATGATTTTAGCACATGTTGAAAGCTAGATATATGGATGTGACTAAACTTTTTAAAGCATGCTTCTTTCCTACAGAAACCGCACATGGAATGCTTCAGTCCTACAGGACTTTATTTGGAAATTTCGTTTTCATAGTTTGGATTTTATTTCCATCTTTGTGACATATCAGGAATAGCATAAAGCATGTGAGAGAGCTTATATAAAGGAACTTGTAATTCATATTAAATTAGACAGTAGCATGATCTATTGTTCCTGCTCTGGCACAAAGGATTCAGAAACATACAGTGATTTCTCAGAATATGATTTATATTCCTGAGAATAAGTCATATTTACAACTCTACTAATATGAAATGCAGAGCTTATGCAATAGTCTGTTTTGTATACCTTGGCATGATTTACAGCAGTGTTGATGCTTCAGGCATGTGGTGATATAAAAATCAGAGCAAGGTGTTTTCTGAGTGTATTGGGTATTTCACACAGCTTCTATTGTGTACCTTTGTCCTCTGGGGATAGTGATGGTGGGTGTTAGAAATTTGTGTAATTGTTTTAGAAAAAGTTTTGCAATTTTGGATTAACCAGTTGAAATCCAGGTACTGGTCAAAAGTATCAGCTACTTCTGTGATCAGAGCACTGTGGTCCTCATATATCATAGTTGCAAGCTGTGTTTTTACAAAAGAATTATTAAATGTTCTAACAATTTATATGTTTTAGTAGTTTAAAGAAGATGAGAGTGTAACAGTTTTCTCTATTTCTCCTCCCTTTCCCACTGACTTCCTCTGTCCATTCTCTCATGTGTCCTGCCTACCCCCTATTTCCAATTTTACAGCTGCTGACACAGTTTCCTGTGCTTTAACATCTTCAGGTCAAAAGGCACAGCATGCTGCTTCACTGCTCCAGCACAGGTGAGTCTGTCTCAAAGTAACTGGGACAGATGGACAGTAATTTTCTATTCCGTGTATATGTTTCAATTAATTTCTTTACTGTACCTAGAAGGGCCCTTCAATAAGATACATGCAGATAAGGCTGTTAGGAGACAAATCAGTCACCATCATATTATCAGAAGGTGCATACTCTCCTCATACTTCCTCTGAAAAGATGAATTTCAGTGATTTTTTTAAACATTGTCTTTAAACATTAGAAATTGTTTCCTGAAAAATAGCAGTTTCAAGTGTAGCTCTATGTATGAAAAAAGGAATATCGGCCCACTTATTGACATAACTAAATTCTTTTACACTTTGTAATATAGTGCAGGGCAACATGTGAGGTGAGTTGCTGCATTCAGAAGTTTTACTGAGGTGAAGGTTCACAATTTGGTTAGGTCCCAAATGGCTGACTTGGATGACTCTGGCACTTCCTAACTGAAGTGTTAGGTAATATAATGAAATTTCAAGGCAAAGAAAAACACATATAGCTTGTGCAGTTGTGAACGAAGTAAAATCTTGACAGCTAGGTCTCAACCTAACAATTACAATACAATTACAAGGTCCATTAGTCAAGTAAAAGTCCTGCTCAGGCAACACTGCATGAAACACAGTGAACTTGTTTCCTCTGACAGTTTCTCTTTACTGCACACCAGCATAGAGCCATGGAGATTGTGTTTGTCTCACTGAAGGAAGCAAGGCTGTTAACTAGAATAACAACAACAACAACAAAAAAAATCTAAATTCAGGGCAAAGAGCCCAACATGGTCTGAGCTGGGCATGGTTTGCAAATAATGCACAAGAAACAGGTTTGGCCACATTTTGCCTAAGAACAAACAATTTAATAAAACAGCATTATTGTTGAATAGTTATTAATTTATCAAAGGGCAACGTCATTTCTCTTTCTGCAGGTGAAATGACTGTAACCTATTTTCAAAGGAAGAATGGCATAATCGCCACTTTGGTGCTCGTAACTGAGCACTTTGCCTGTGCAGTTCAGGGTCCATCTTTTGTGTAGGTCTAGCCAAGGTGTTACTCAAGAAAACAGTATTTCAGTGCAGTATTCTTGAAAGGTTTGAGCCTCTTGGTCCAGCTAGCTGAAAAGTTAAATTCCATGCTGATCAGGATAACTGAGCACCAGTTATATT
Organism: Thryothorus ludovicianus; assembly: GCA_013397245.1. Classification (NCBI taxonomy): domain Eukaryota; kingdom Metazoa; phylum Chordata; class Aves; order Passeriformes; family Certhiidae; genus Thryothorus; species Thryothorus ludovicianus. The sequence goes on along the minus strand of VZTB01014215.1, from coordinate 236,445 downwards.
AAAGTTAAGATGATAATTTATATTAGTTTGGCATATGGAACACTGAACTGTATAATTTCCCAAAGGAAATCTCACTGTTTAGCTATCAGAGTTTTGTTATGTTGTGGCAATTTTTCTGCTCACAAACGTTCATTATAAAGGTAACAGTAACAGATTGAAGCAAAAGCCCCAAATATCGTGCTTCTTAGGAAACCAGCTAAGTGCCACCCAAATAATTTGGGACGCTGGGGGAGAGGAGAAGAGGTCTGCAAAGCTGTAGTAGGGGTTATGATCCAGCAAGAGAGTAGGTGGGGAGTCTTGCATAGCTGCTGACTACTGGACAAAGCTTTTATAGCTACGAGCAGCATCAGGACTGGCAGCCTGACCAAGAACTCTGACCCAAAGCAAAGCAAAATTTCTGCAAGTAAGAGAAATAGAGCTCAAACATAGCCACCCTCATTTCTCCTAGTAGAAATTTATTGCCTCAGTAGGGCAAACTGACAGATCAAGGCAAGGAACCTGCAAAGTAATCTCCAAAATTATATTTTGCATTTCAACAGTAGTTTCTGGGAAGCTCTGCCCTACATATTACAAGCCTTTTTTGTCCTTGTATTTTACTTTGTTTTTCCCAGACATTACTCTTTGACATATGTAGGGCACCATGCCATGTGTGTCACATCTTTCCTGCACATGATCTATATGTCTGTAAAATTCCCCTGTTTGTCACAGGAAGGGATAGTAATCCAGTGAAATCCAGTTAAAGCCGGATTGGAAAAATCTTTCAAGATTAAATACTCCTTCATTCCTGGAAATTTTTCTAATTATGCAGTAGAGCTGTCACAGAAAGCATTTTTTAATACAACCATTATCATTTATTGAAGCTCTTTTGGAAAGTTTTTGTTCACCAGACTATGCAAAAAGAATTCTTCTCTGAGTATTTCTCATATGAGTAACTAAAATGATCTGTTTACTTCTTTGTAACAGTTTCTTACTAACAGTGCTTTCCTCCGTTGTTTGCAGACCCCGAGATACCTGAATGTTTAAGCACTTATCTCTGTGACTTTTGCCTTGTCTCACATAAACGTCTGCCAGGAAGGAACTGGGCTGTCAGCTTCATCCCGTCAGAAAGCCTTCCAGTGCCATGAGCTGAAGGCAGGTTCCAATTGTTAAGTCATTCTGGCCCGAGCTGAATCTAAAGGCAGGCTCCTGTAGCTAACGGAAGCTGCTGGAGGCGACTTCTCAGCAAAAGGCATTAAAATCATATGTCTCATAATTATTCTTTTGACTCAATTACCCCTTTACTCTTTATTTTTATATCCAGTGGAACCTGAGGGCAACAAATACTGCATAAGGGGAACAAATCCTGTATAATAGTTCTTGTTTTGGTACATTCATTTAGTGGTGATTTATTAAGGGCTGCTGAATAAGCCTGATTAAAATGCATAAACAGTTCTGAACAGTAAACAACCATGTCTAAGGATGAAAAAATGGGACCCACATGCTGTGCATGGAAATTGCCCTTAACAACATGGCCTATTGTTGAACAGATAGGAAGCCAAAGGTTGCTTGTAATCAAATTTGAAGTTTCCCATCACTTATAAAAGCAACACTTCCTTGTGTAAACGTTTCAATTTGTTGTTGTTGAAAACTGCTTCCTGACTTAATCCCTACAGGAACACACAAATTCTTTGATTGTCAGGTAGAAAGACAATTTTAGATAAAGTAACTTTTAGATTTAGACTAGGCAAAATAAATATGCTTTGCTTGATAGTTCCTGCAGCAGTAAAATCAGTGTAGTTTTGTAAGATTAATTAGAAAAAAAGGACTTGTTGCATCATTTTAATCTCTCCTGAAAATTTCCTCTGTTCTTGCCATTAAAATAATACCTAATAGCAAAGACACAGTACACAGTACAAACCCTCCTAACTTTGTACAGCAGCAAGAAGCTGCCTGCAGATTTTTTATTTTTCCCTTGATTAACAGGGTTAATTACAGAAATTTTCATATTAAATATCTGATCTAATCTAACCTAAATAAATTAGTCTTTCCATTGTCAGGGGCTTTGAGTTGTGCCTGAAGCAAACAGAGATACCTTTCAAAAAACAAAAGTCGCTTTCAATTACTTTGACAAATACAGCTTTAGAGAAAGGAAACCCAAGCCCTAACTGAACTATAAATGCCATTACATTTCCCTCTGGAGGCAACAAGATCTTTTTGAGAGGCTTCTAGAGTGCCTAGGTTTCACCCACTGCATTTGAGGTCTTTGAACAAAATGATGTCTTCCTAGCATTGTAAAAGTTTTTTTTCTTTTTTTTTTTCCTTCTGGAAAAAATAGGACCAAATTACATTTAACTATGTCCTCATGTTTAAAACATGATTCTCTATTATCTGTTGTCTTTGGAAGGTCTTAGAGACTTAAAGGCCCCTAACAACTGGAGAAGGTCAAGAAAGGCAAATGTTGCAACCATCCCCCAAAAGGACAGTCTGGGAAAGTATAAGAGCTAATGGGACCTTGTGAGATCCAGCAAGGAAAAAGTTGAAGTGCTGTCCCCTGCAGCAGCCCAGGAATGGCCCACCCTGGGAGCCCAAGCATGCCCTGGCAGCAAGGACAGCCAGGCTGCCTCAGGCTGAATAGGGAAGGGATTTGTTCCCCATTCCTCCTTACTTGTTAGACTACATCTGGGTACTGCATCCAGTTTTGAGCACACCAATGCAAGAAAGAGGCTGATAAACTGGAGGGAGTTCAGCATTGTCCCGAAGCTGATTGGGGTCTGAAGCACTTGCCCAGTGAACAGAAACTGAGGGAACTGGGCTTGTTCAGCTTGAAACAGACACAGCATCAGGGGACAACCAACAGCCCCCCAGTGCCTCTGGGGAGGTTAGCAGGAAGATAGAGTCAGGCTCTTCACAGCAGAGCATGGAGAGAGAACAGGAGGCAACAGACATAAATTGAAACAAGTAATTCAGACTGGATAGAAAGAAAAAAATTCCATGAGGGCAATCGGGCAGTGGTAGAAACTGCCTAGAGAGGCTGTTCAGTCTCCATCCCCAGAGATTTTTAAGACCTGACTGGAAAAAAGCCTGAGCAATCTGGTCTGAACTCAGAAATCACCCTGCTATGAACAGGAGATTGAACTATTGACTATTAGACTATCCTGAGGTCTTTCCAACCTGTATTATCCTATGAGTTTATTCTATTATTCAGGAACAAAGTTCCCAATGATTGGTCTGTGTAAACTGTGCTGCAACATCAAGCCAATTTTTAATCATGTTACAATTGTGAGTATTCCTTATAATAGGCTTTAGACTATGTATTGGACCTCAAGAGAAAGCTCCCTGAGCTGAGAGAAGGTGGTGAAGAGATAATATTTCTAGATCTCTCTGTACAACCTTTATTTATGGGTCCTTGTACTGTGATAAGACAAGGATCCACAAAACCTCAAGTTTTGACATATTTGGGAACTTCTACGTAAAAAATATTCATTCTTATTTTTACAGGTAGCTTTTTAAACCAAAATATTGTTGTTTTTTTGTTGGTTTTTTTTGTGTATCAATTGGCATGGCACTCAAGATGAGCACAGTGAGGACTGGGAGGTCTGTGGGGCAGGAGAGAAGGCATTAAGAAAAATCCCACTCTGTGACCTGGGGATGACTCCTCAAATTCTGCTGTGGGATTGCTTCTAGGCTTAGTATTAGCTGACTTGAGGCTGACCAGCTGTACCACTGGCTAAAGCATAAAAATTAGTATAATTTTGTAACTAAATGTATTTTGGCTAAAGGAGATCCTAACTACTGTATTTAATCTGGTTTTCCATCCATTATACACACCTAGATTCTGTTGGAAAAAGGACGCTTACAGAAAGTTTGGTGAAACTAATCCTACATGTGTACTCCAGTGAAGATAAGGCCTGTGACAAACATTGGGGTGGTGACCTCTGCCTTGGGGTGACACACTCCCGTAGTCTAGGGGAGCTCAGAGCTCATGAGGTGTTTAACTCATCAAAATACATATTTTGTAGTTGCCCAGAAGCTGGTGAGAAATTTGTTCTGGCCGATACACACAAGGTGTATAATCGCACTTCAGAGGTTATGTCTGATAAGGACCTGGCAGAAATTGTATGATTAAAACTTCCAAGCATTTCTGCTGGAGCTAATAATGGCAAAAAAAGAGTATAGTCAGTAGGAGGGTACTTATGTCTTTGGGAATTAACTCTTTTATAAGCCATATGAACCAGCATTGCTATTTTTTGTCCTAACCATAGGATTTCACAGGCTTTATAAAGACAAATACAAAAATGAAAGCTATGTCTAACCTCTGTTATGGGTCTTGCCCAATTTGGGAATTTCACTTAGAAAATTCGTAAGTCAAAATTAATAAAAAGATCATTATCTATTTTAGGAATACTTTTCAAATAAGAATAGTATTCATTTTCTTTTTGTAATGATGTCCATTTAATACAGTTCTCTTATCTCATTCTCTTATCTCATTTAGGGAGCCATTTTTCCCCAGTGTAAGATGCCACCATCAATACCACATTTAATCATGGTACGTATCAATCTTTCATGTGATGCTAAATCAAAAAGCCTCTTAGTATTCAACTTAGGATGTCTCCTACTTCACACCTGTCAGTTTTCATTCTCTTTCCCATGAAAAAGTTAATTGTGTTAGTTAAACACAGTTTTCCTTTATATTCATGATGACTAGTGTGTATCTGGTCATTCGTTTGCCAATTAACTTCCCAAATAATTACTGAAACAATTTTCTTTAATAAAACAAATTATACCTAGGTAGCTTGTATTTGGGAGATCAGTTAACTGGAACTCTGGGCCAACAGAAATTATTTAGGAGATACGCTAATGTTACAAAGAAATGTAGTTGCTAGGGAAAGGCACTGTGACATCTTTACCATGCGTTATTTAACCTGTCACTGTTGGTCATTCTGTCAGTCCTATGTACATAAGATTTGATTCTGCATTAACCACCTATAAGAACATTACTGACCAAGTAACCTCTATTTAAACCCTCTCCTCAGCTCATTGAAAAAGAAGTCAAAAGGATGTGATCAATTACTCAATTAAGTTAGATTGTAATCTAACCAGGTATTTGCATAGCACCTAGTCCTTTGTGTACAATTACTTCTTCTCTTCTTTCTTTGCCACACACTCATGTCATTTAAATGTCTTGCTTTATACTCTGAAGAAGAAAATAACATCTTAATGGTGCCATGTAAGAGTCATTACAGCTAGTCAAACACTTACTGACAAAACAGTTTTAGCTGGAAAATATTTTCTTGAAAATAACACAATCATTTTTGCCTAAAAGTTCTTTAACAAAGCTGAAAACTCGTACTATGTTACTATTGTCACTTGATTTGATGCTAAATTACCAAATTTCACACTAATCAGCGTGAAACAGTAAAATCATCTACACATTCCAGGGGCAATGCTTAACTGAAATTTCCCTGTGTAGGAACTGAAAATGTCCCAAATTGGGAATGCAATTTCTGAAGGTCAGAAGTGATCATGAAATAGATCACTTTTGGGATTTATGGCTGTGTGATTTTCTGACTGTCTTCATGCCATCTTTAATGGGAGGCCATTTTTTTCTCAAGCTACTTGAAATATATTATTTCCAGTCACTGCTACAGGATCTTCTCTTTGTCACTTACAGGCTTTTCTTTGACACTTATCAGCTGCTGACAGTATGGTGGTTTTTATTGTTGTGTCCATCTTAAAAGATATTATGCTATTTTGATTCAAAGTCCAGTTACCTCTCTGATTTTTTCCTGGATATCAAACCCATAGCTGTGTTTTAGTATAGTCATCTTGAAGATGCAATTGTAATATCCCAGCATCATCTGCCCTTATTAGACTTTGGCCGAATCTTTGCACCTCATGCATTAATTTCTTCACTTCAAATCTCATGTAATCATCCTTTACTTTGTTCTTATCTAAAATTGCATTCATTATTTTTTTGCCATTTGATACCACACTAGAATATCTACTACTCTTACATAATTGAATGAGACCATACTATGTTTTGAGGTTCTGTTGAATTTAATGTATGATCCTTTATAGATGTTGCACATCTGGTTCATTTTTTACAAAATAAACACTGGAAAACATAAATTTATTTTACATCTATTCTGGTTGTCCTATTAGTTATCCTAAGTACTGTTGTTATATTATTCTTACTATACTGTATTACTTTTACATTTTTTGTGTTAATATAATTAGAAGGTCTAGAGATCAGCTAGTCATGGTCTATTGTACAAAGAGCTGTATATGCAGACACAGAAGTCAGAATGAGTTATATTAGCCATAGGTATATTATAACTATACATTCAGAGTGCTTAGAAACCTCAATTTCACAGAATCACAGTATGGGTAAGATTGGAAGGGACCACAGTGGGTCATTAATCCAACATCCCTGCTCAAGGGTCATCCTAGAAAATGTTGCACAGAATGGCATCCAAGGCAGTATCTTGAATATCTGCAAGGAGACTCTGCAACCTCTCTGGACAACATTCTAGTTCTCAGCCACCTGCACAGCAAAGTTCTTCCTCTTATTGCCTCTTGTTCTACTGCTTGGCACCGCTAAGAAGAGCCTAGATCCATTCTCATGACACCCTCCCTTCAGATACTGATAGACAATGATAAAATTCCCTCTCAGTTGTTTCTTCTTGAGGTTGAACAGGCACAGTTCCCTCAGCCTTTCCTCATAAGAGAGATGTTCTATTCCCCTGATCATCTTTGTCACCCACTCCAGGAGCTCCGTGTCTCTCTTGCACTGAGGAGCCCAGAGCTGAGCACAGCACTGCAGATGTGGCCTCACCAGGGCTGAGTGGAGGGGCAGGATCAGCTCCCTGGCATTGCTCTTCTTTCTAATGCAGCTCAGGATTCCACTGGCCTTCTCTGCGTCCTCTGTTACCAAGCCCTCCCCTCCACTTAGTTATAGGCTAACATTGTCCTTTGTTTTCCTTTTGTTATTGATGTATTTGAAGAAGCTCTTCTTGTTGTCCTTGATATCTTTGGCCAGATTTAATTCTAGGTGGGGCTTGGCCTTACTTGTCTTATTTCTACTTACTTTCAAGTAAGTGTGAAGAAAACTTTCAAGTTGAGCAGTTCTATCAGATAGAGCTATTTTTTAGCTTCTCCTACCTCACCAAGGACTTGGCCCCGGACACCTGGGCATGAAGTTCTGGTGAACACAATGGAACCAGAGGTAAAGATGCCACTTACTTCAAGAAATTATTTCATCTAAAATACTAATGCTACCCTAAAAAATGTTGAAAGATAATGTTACACACAGCCTCTGCCTGTTCAAGAATGCAAACAAATTCATACAGGAAGTATTAAAATTGTCAATGACCTCTAGTTGATTTTTTATGTTACACTTTATTTAACAAGCTTTCAAGCAGTATACATTTGCTATTAAAAAGAGTGACTTTTACTGGACTCCATTCAATTAACTGTTGACTTAACTCTTCCTCTGCATTGTAATTAAGAACAACAGCAGTTGGAAGAATAGCTTCTACGTTTGTTTGTTTGTTTTGCTTGTGAGAGAGCAAAGTGAAATTTAGAGATTATTGATGTGGTGGTAGCTTCAGGAGCCTTCCTGTTGACAGTGTCTTGACCATGTCTCAGATTAAATAAATTTAGAGGCCAAAGGCCAAAGTCCTGGCCTCTAAATCAGACAATCACTGCAAAAATGACACTGTTTGTTTAAATGCCACTACCCCTTCAAGCCCCCTATCTCTGCATCCCCAAAGCAGAGATGCCAAAATAGATTGTGTAACTGGCTCCGAAACTTCCTGAATCCAAATATCAGCTGTATCAGATCAGTTTAATTGTCTGTGAAAAGCTGTTAGGATAAACTCAGTGACTTCACAAGGAAGACACTATGAGTCTTCACCTGAGCAATCTTGGACATGCTGTTGTTAAAGGCTATGCTGAAATTGCTGTTAACTGGTTTCGTGTTTTGTCCTTTGGCCCTGCCACTTGTTGAAGGTACTGAAAAGGTGTAGGTGGCTGCTGTCTTTAAAAAAATCACAATTTATGCTGCATGCAACCCAGCTGACCAGTGATTCCTTCCCTTTTCTACCTCATCTAATTGTGTCCTTCTCAGCATTTCCATTTAGCCTTTGGATTGCCTTTGAATAAAGTGCAGGATTTTTCATTAGCCTCTTCATCTCCTCCTGTAATCCCTTTCAAAATTATATTCACTATTTTACTTAAGGGTAAACTGAGATGAATCAGTCATGGGCTGGGGCTAAGAAACTCCCAGAGATATAAATTTATGGCTTGACAAAATGACATAGAGATGTCATAGCAACTAAAAAGTAACTGAACTAAAAAGTAACTGAACTGCAGCCGTGGAGATTTGAGGATTTAGCTTTGTAATGTCTGACAAACAAGCAGGACACAGCTTTTCTATACTAGGTCGTAGTAGTGAATGAATGTCTTCTAATATACTCCAGGTAGGGCTCATTGACCAAGAAATAACTGTGAACTTATTTGTCAGAAAATGTACAGCATTCCTGAACTATAACAGTGACCCAAATCCATTCTGGTGAATCTGAAGGTATATGATATTTCCTTAGCAGAGTGTTTAATTAATATTTATTTTACATTATATCCACTGATGGCACCAAGTTGACTAACATGGTAGCTCTTTCTGAAGTAGAAAAATTACACATGGACTAACAAAACTAGTTTTGCTCATAATCAAAATATACAGATATCATACTGTACTACTTTTCTGTTGCTGTTATATTAAAACTAATTAACAAATTCTTATTGTATGTTTCTCCACTGATTTCATAGTGTTATGTATATAAGGACACATAAGGAAATAGGAATAATGACACCTAAATGCAATTTATGTGCAAACAACAATTTCCTTACATCAAATTTCACACATGGCCAAACCCAAAGCTGTGATTATTTTAATGTCAACTGCCCTTTCTTAAAGCAAAACATCTCACAGAGAATGTGAGAAGTGGCTAGGATGCTAAATAGCTTGTCTTGATGTAGAGATACCTTATTGTGAAATATTAAAAGGAATCTTTGCCAGAAAAAGTTATCTATGTGATCTTTCTGTTTGCCCGGAAAAAAAAAAAAAGCCCTTTGAATTTGGGGCAAAGGGAGTCCCTTTGGTCTGCAAATCTGTTGTTCCTGTGTTTATGGGAAGTGTAGAAATTCTGAAAAGTATACCAAAGGTTGCCACCCAGACAGCTGGCTGCTGCTTCCCAAAGCAATGGGCACCATTTTTCAAAAAATGAGAAAGAATTAAAAATCAGTACTTTGAAATTTCAAGTCAGAGTCTTAAATATAAAATATGGTTGAGGCACAACCTACGTCATTGTGCTGAGAGACTGACTACTGCAAAAGCTTTAATGATCTGCTGATGTTATAGGGAGATGTTTTATACTGCCCCCAAAGCCATAGTGAACTGTGCTATCAGCCTCTAGCAGCATATAGCATGTTTGCCAAAGATGCTGACACTTTGTGGAGACAGGTGCACAGACAGACTCCAGTCCATGAAACACAAACTTGTTTCATTAGTGGCAGAAGGGAAAGCAGTTCCTTATTCTTATCTTGGTTAGGGTCAGACTCTGACAGCCTTCTGCAGCTTTCATAGTTCCTTACTCCTTCAGTAAATCAGCTACAGTCTAGGAGAAAAGGAGCATTATTCAAGGCAGGTAAACAAAGCAGAACCTGGCCTTCTGTCGGTAAATAATTTTCAAAAAAGTCTTTTAAAGATGTATTGTGAATGACTGTTTGCTTGCCTTGAGGCAGCAAACAAAGACAACCTCCAAATCCCACTGTAGCATTTGGCAAGTGTAATCCTAGCCAGTGTATTTCAAATAGCCAGTTGATTTCAAATACACTGTCCTAAGTGAAATGAGAATTTCAAGGAAGCAGAGTTAAAAGATTCTGGCAAATGAATCTCTGCTACAAAGGCTGAAATGGGGGATTACAAATGAGTGATCCCTTTAGTTAGCCTGCTAAATTGGTGTGCAGGCCTGGAAAAAGGGAACAATGAACACCTCCTGACACCAGGCTGTTTGTCTGGTGAGTATCCCTCAGTGCAAATGTTGGTACTGTGTGAGTATTTTTTGTGTTTCTATAAAGTCCTAATGAGCTCCTTGGGTGAGAGTGAAACCCTTTGCTTTTTCACACTGTGCTCAAGACCCTTAAACTTCATGGGGTCAAACCTAAAGAAAGGGTAATGGACCATGAGGTCCAGCTTAATAGACCCGATATTAACACAGCAGCAAGAATGTCATCAAATGCAAAGTTTAGGGCAGGCAGTGAATGAAGTATTTGTTACACTTAAATAATATACAAAGATTATAACAGAGTAGTAGCACTATATCACTGTCATCATGCGGGACTTTGAAAATCCCCCATGTATGAAATAACTTTGCAATGCATCCTTGTATAATAAACACCACAATTTACCTACATGTCCTAAAAGATTAATTATATTAATGTGTGTTAAATGTCATATCTATCTAATAATATTTATCATAACTGCTCATTAATCTTTGACCTTGAAAACCTCCCTAATCTATTAGATCAGAGTAAGAGAATATTTGCATATGAGAAGCAAAACGTTTATTCATTCAGTGGCTGAGATTCCAGTACTGACAGATCAACAATTTTATCAGAAAGTAAATGAGATTTCTCACTTTTAGTTTAGCCCTGAAATATTTATTTGTGTAATTAATGTTTCATCTGATTAATGAAGTTAATTCATAATTCATGATAAATTATGAACCAATATGGGGTCAGGTATCAGCAACTCAACAGCTTATTTAATAGTTGTTTAACTTATTTTCATGGGCTTACAGTTTTAAGTCCAGAACACTGCATTTGAAATATCTCTGTATTAAACTTTATTTGTAGGTACGGAGCTTTTATTATTGTTGCCATTTTGTATTGTTAGAAGAACAAAATGTAGATATAAATAGCAATTTGGTAAACTTTCTGAAAGTGGCAAAAGCACATTTCTAAAAAGAAGTCCCTTTTTTTCAGTGGGCAGAGTTGACTTCTCTTTTAATGACTAAGCAAAATACTTTCCAATAAAATAATTCAAAGAAAAGCTGCTCTGTGGGAAGTGTGCGTTGTCCCTTTGAAATAAAGCTTCACACAGATGCTTGAAATGGGAAACAGAAAAATTAAGCAAAAGAAATATTGATAAATTTAGTAATTTTATTTAACTTTGAAGAAATAAAATATTCTTTTTACTTTGGCAAAAAAGGAAAATTTCCCATGTGTGATGCGTGACATCATTCAGACCTGGTGAATTGGTGCTTGCAGGTGACAGGAGCAAAGAAAGGCCCTGACCTTCCTGGGGACTCCAGAGGGACAGAAGGGCTGTGCTCTGCCCTTGGTGAGGGAATGAAAGCAATGGAGCAGCATTGCCTGCTTTTCTGCCGTAGGACAGTTGCAAACAGGTTACCTAAATTATGATTTTCTTCCTCCTTCTGAGGTTAATTAAAGATTGATTGGTAGATGGAGAACAGGTTCTCTTCTCAGTGTGCCTTTCTTCCCACAGAGACTTTGTGTAGAAACTCGTATGCAGCTGAGCCTTTCCTGCGCTGGCCAGGGAGATGGTGGGAGATACAGAACTGCTCTGGCTTGGGCCAACATCCACAGCTGGCAGCAGAAACTGCACTAAACTGTGGCTGTCTCACCACAGGGCTCAGGTGGAGACCTCCCTGCCCAGCGTGAAAATGGAGTCCACAGCTGTGGTGCTGCTAAAGCCAGCTGATGATCTCATCCACGTTTCCAGACCACTCAAGCCTGGACAGCAAGCCAGGCTGTACAATGGAGGAGGTGGCCATGAAAAGCAAAGAGACAGATTGCTTCACTGACATCTCTGTTGTGACTGCTAGAGAAAGATGGGAAATCAAGGCAATTGCCAAGGTTATTACTGATTTCACCATTTGCTACCTGTCACCTAATATTAGGTGTTCATCCTCCATTTTAGAGTGATTCAACATTTCATTTAATCATAAAAACTTATTAAAACACAATAATCCTTTAAATATTTTTTTCTCAAGTTATTTTGAGAAATATGGCTCTCTGTGTTTTAAAAATTTGTAACTCAATTTTCATGAGTAGGGAAGGAAAGCACATTGAACTTTTCATGTATTCCAATATAATTTCCTAGACTTTGGTATAGCTTATAGCTTTGTGTGCAGGTGTATATGGTTGATCCTGGCACTTTCAGTAGCAACATCACTAGCAACTTACCTTAAGACCAAAGACACCAAAATTATAGTCAAGGCTTAATGACAATGCATCTCTTGTGCAGGAATATGCATGTCTGCATTAATTTTGAGCTTAAATTTTATCTGTACTGAGTGAAAAAAAAAGTAACCTCTTCTCTGACATAGAACTCTACTCCATTTTGAATTTGACTTGGGCATTTAAAAAACTAGCTTTCTCTATCTGTCAGTGAGGACAGATTCAAATATCCAGGACTGTAGTTGTCTTTTTCCCCACTTCACTGTGAGCAAAGTGACCAGACACTACCAGGTCACAAGGAGAACAAAGAGACTTTGTCATCTAAGGTTACTGCCTGCTATCCATGTTTGAAGCCTTGAAAGAAAACAACAACTATGTAAGATTTTTGGCTTTTATTGAAAATTTCTAAAGCTAGCAATTCAAAGTCAGTTAAAATCTGAATCTAACTATTCTAGCTGTAGGAAAACTAACTACAATGAAATAATACAGTTATGATTCAAACAATGAGAATCAAAGTAATAGTTGTATAAATAGAAAGTTATTGAGTCACAAATTATTTTGAGCAGTGGTTGAAATCATCAAGGAAACACTCTATGCTTTAAATCATGAGTATATGTAACACACTCAGAAGAGGACTTGAAATATGCTTCTAGTTCTTGAACAAGTAGTATATGAAGTATTGAAATATGACTATTTATCAATATGTGGAATATGCATCAGCAAAGGAGAAAAGTAGAGGTTTTAGGCTTTTTTGTCTTGTTTTTTCCACTGGTTACCCTTAGATAGCTTCCTGTTAGTAATTTAAGTCTTCTAAATCCCATTTCAGGGGCAATTTCAGTTAGGATTTGAGATGTGCTACTTTAAGGGGGACCCATGTTCTTATTTTTTATGGTCTGGCTCAAGCGAGATGTCTCATGAAGTCTTGTGCAAATCCTTCAGTAGTTAAGGGAAAAGATAACATCTTCAGATGGCACAGCCTTTGGAGCATGAGAGTTAGAGCTGTAATCAGCCAATTTCATCCCTCCTTGCTTATTCATACCATGCAATTTCCTTTAATCACAAGGCTTCCCATGTGACTTCTTGCTGTTCTCATTTAGCCTGAAGACATTGGTGTTTTCCAGAGAAAATCATGTGTGCCAAGTTTCCTACCTCAATGAGAAAGAACAGTCCATACTCAGTGGCACATATGCCAGTGGACATCAGTAGAGCATGCAGCAGACTGAACTTCAGAATATAAAAATCCACTCCAGAATAAGTGACTGCAGATATTTTTTTGTCTGTGTCCCAGCTTTCCTGTGAGTAGTAAAAATCTCTTCTAAGGAGTAAGCGCCATCTGCACATGTATATATAATATATATATAAACATATATACAACATATAGAGGAATATTTGCAACATATTCCTATAAAATATAAACAACATATTTAAGAAAAGTATTAAAACTTGAAAAATACAGGAATTGGAAGTTTATGCATGTAAGTTTTATTCCAGTGTATATCTCTTCAGCTAGACATGAGGGTTTGACCTGTGTGTCTATGCAAGTTTTGAAAAGGAACTAGTTATTTGGAAAATCTTCTATATAATGCAGGGGTCTGGAGAGCAGGAGTGTAAACACACAGAGTTTCTTACAAAACGGAAGAACATTGCATTTGTAAACAAGGAATGTGTAATTTCTGAGTTATATTCTAATATTCATATAATTACCATTATTAATAAAATAGTCACTTTGGCAGTTGCCACTCTACTTTGCTTTCCCGCAAATAAATTCTTATAAAACCCAACCTATTGCTTTCCTCAGTTTATACTGTTATAAATAAATCAGAGAGAGCTTAAGGAGTCTGAACAACTCACCAGCATAAAACTGCAAACTTCCAGGTTAAGCCTTGCTGTATTTCTCAGATGTCAAAGTCTCTTTTACTTACATTGTAAATTTTAATTCCAATAATGTATTCAAATTTTAGCTGAAGCATTTCTCACTGTCAACAGTCAAGGAAGCACGATAACTGCTCACAGAGCCTGGAACAGACTTTATCAAGGGTGATGTATATCACTTCTGGTGATGCAGAGAGCAGAATCAGGATGTAAAAGCCAAAAGCACACCAAATTCTAGCATTGTAGGAAGCTTTCCTTTGGCATGGTGTAGTATCTGTGTTCTCATATCAATACACTTACATTAGTGTCATATACCAGTTTGTAATAGTCTAACAGCAGAGTCCAATCTTCTGCCTGACAAAGATGACCGAAGAAAAATATAGCTATGACCTGTTATCCTGTTACATTCCTTTGCAACTGTGGAAGTCAGTAAATGCATTTCCAGAACAGCTTTACACAAGGCTGCACACTAATGCCAGCAGACAAGACAGCTGGCAAACTGTCATTCAGGGCTGTGGGCAGGTTTCTCACATAGCTGCCACCAAAATCCTGGACTGCAGCTTCCAGGTGGAGAAGAATGGGTATGGTAAGGCTAACTTGACTTACTTTGAACTCAACTCATTATAGTCAAGGGGGTGTGACCCTCAAACTAGAAGGCTTGCATTTACTGAAAGTTGTAGTGCAAAAACTGAAAGCAGCAGTACTATTCCTTTCCTGGAAATCCAGTCTTGTTTTTAATCATGAAAAAAAAAACCACACCATTTCTCTGTGTATCAATGGTAGCAAGAGTTTTGCCCACAGAAGATTTCCAAGACTATGGGTAACCTGAAAGGAAAGCCTGCCTCTTCAATAGGCAGTGTCCTGGGTTTAGATTGTGTCTTCAATATTTGTAAACTGACAATTATTTGCTTAGACAGAATAAAAAGCAGTGACAAAGTGAAAAATAAATACTTCCATTTCAAACCTAATCATATCCTCAAAACTCTATGCTGAAATGATCGAAATAATGTATCTATGTAATGTAGCATGAAGGTGTAAAATGTATAACAGAAAATATTTTCCCATTCAGTAAATTACAAAAAGGTCTCTTACTTCTACTCTTAAAGCAGAATTACTTCAATATCTTCCCTGGATTGTGTTATGTTGTGTTGGAGGGAAGTCTTGCCAGGACTCTGAGAGAGAGCACCACTAACTTTCCTCTGGGTTTTTTTTATAGCTCACCATACATCATTTCCCTTGTAGGCAAAATCAAATATCTGAATCATTCCTGAATGATGGTTGCATCTAGTCTGAATTCCTTTTATTTACAAAAGAATTTGCAGTCTTGTGAGGTAGATTAAGTGCCAGTCTGTCACACTGAAAACAGAGATAACACATTTTGGGTGCCTGAGAGTAGAGAAAAAAAGCTGTAAAATACAAACACTGAATAAAGTTCCTTTACTTCAGTACACTGAAATGAGGAGATTATTTCCTCAGCCAAATGGTATCCTATAGAGACCTATAGGACCATTTCTTCTGTTAATTAAAGGAGATGCTTCTACTCAAGTGTTTGGCAAAAATAACCTGCATTTGGATTGTTATTTTCTGTGAGGAAAATAGTGCCCCTTGCAGACAGAGACTGAGATATGTTAAACTGAAAATGTAATGAACACAACCTCTAAGTGCCAGTCAACACAAAAGTATGTTATTATCCAGCACACGGCACTTATGGTCAGAACCATGTTTTTAATTTGAAGGGAAAGCAGTGAGCAGACCCTTTAAAAGTTATAGTATAGTCCTGCTTCCTTATTGGCCGCTAAAGGGAAGTTTCACAGGAGTTCCTCTGCCATTACTTTAATTTGCTGGAGGTTTTTCCTTCTCTGTAAAATCAGCCTGCATTGAGATCCAGCTGGTGAAATCCACTTCTTGTGTGTCTGTGCCTGGGGTTTCCTTGGTGAGCAACAGGAGATGGGGTCAAGGAAGGAGCTTTCCAGGCACTGAGAGCAACAGGAACTTCACAACTTTGGAGTTCTGCCTGTGAGAGCTCCAGACAGACTTCACTTCAACAGGACAATATCGGACATTTCTCTTTGGTGGGATGTATTCATTCTTATTCAGTGTAAGTTATGAGTTAAATCCTATTTACTAAAGGAATTTATGCACAGGGGAAATAAATTAGTATATTCAAATACAGAGTACATAAACCATGCAAAATGTTTTCATCTTTACATTGTGTGTGGTAAAATTTGCATCAAAATATCAACAAATTTTTAATAATTTTGAATTGCTTAAAGGTCTCCAGAGGTTTAAAGGAATAATTAAATGCATTTTTACTTTCTTAGAAACTTGTCAGCTGATATTCCCTAGTGAAGTACATTTCTAAACCCCAACCTGTCATACTAACAAGCCTATATTTTTTATCTTTTATCTTCTAATTTTATTTTTTAAATATTATTTGCATTTTTCCTTTTCTTTTCCTCATATATCTTTGCTTTGTTTTCTCCTTTCTCTTTTTTTCCCCCTTCTTTTCTCCTTTTTCCCCTCTTTTCTCTTTTTATTCTTTTCCGTTTTATGGGGTTTTTCTTTCTTATTTTTCTCTTCTCTTTCTCTATTTTCACCCTCTTTTCTCTCTTTCCTTTCCTCTTTTCTTTTCTTTCTTCTATATTTTCCTTTCTGGTTTTTTTTTGGTGGGGGGAGGGAGATGTTGGGGTTGTTTGTTTCAGTTTTGTTGTTTTTGGTGTGAGTTTTGTGGGGGTTTTTTGTTGGGTTTTGTTGTTTTTCTTGGGGTTTGGGATTTTTTTTCCTTCTCTATTTTTTTCCTTCCTCCCTTTCGGTGACTGCTTCCCCTTCTTGCCGGGTTGCAGCGCAGGGTGGATGTGCTCGGTCCATGGGAACCTGCTGCCACCAGGAGGCTGCCTGGGCTCCGCCGGGCTCCTCTCCAGCCCTCCGCTTCAAAGGGGGCTGGAAACAATCCCCAGCTCTTCGACAAAGCTCGTGGGTGTATAAACAGCAGCGAGAGAGAACTAATGAGTGCTGCATGTGAATTACGGCTAAAAGTGACTTTAGATGAGTGGCTGTGCTGGGTGTGCAGGAGTAAATGTGTGGTTAATTGCGCTGACACGACGGCCACACGCTGCGAAATACGGCCGTGGAAATCACTCCGTGCTAGTGGTGACTCTTTCAAAACAATCAGGAAACTAAGTGCCCAGATTAAATAACTTATACGATCATAACAATTTGATATCATTTATCTTACCGCCAAAACAGTATATTAGGTTTAGGGATTCTTTTCAGGCCCTTCCAATAGCAATTTAAGTATATTTCTAGATTACAGACACACACTTATATATTGGGTAGGTGTAAGTCACCTAATGCAATTGGAGTCATTGGAGCTACCTCAGTATGAATCATCTGAATAGCTTTTGCTAAGAATGCCTCTGTAGAAAATACGAATATTACAGTTGCCTTTGCAGTCTCTGATAATTTATTTGACATTTTTTGTGGGAAAATTTAAATATAAAGACAGTTTATCCAAAGCTAATTAGGAGTTTTCATTTATTTTTTTTCTTTTTTTTCTTTTTTTTTTCTGCTGAAGCTAACTACCCCGTCCTGGCAGGCAGACACAAGCAATTATGACAAGCAGACTGGAAATTAAACATACTCACCTTTGCCAGGCTGTAAGCCTGGATTCTTTCCATTGCTTTTTCTTGGTCTATCAATGATTTGTCCTGTGGTCCTGAGAACTTCTTAGCCTAGCTGTGCTTTGTGATCCTTAGATCAAGATCAACTAAATAACTGTCATGAATTACTAACCTATGTGGGATCAGAAAGGAGTTCTGAAGCATAGTGGCCTTCCCCTCCAGCCAAAATTCCTAATGGCATCTCTTCTGCTGGATAATGCAATAACATCTGCTGAGGGTTTCTAGTAACAGCTTCCTTCAGACAGTGGTAAGTGACATTAGAGGATGAAGCAGATTACAAATGCCACCTTCACACTGACCATCTCAGTGCCATCAAAACTCACATCATTGCATAGCTCCTAATGAACACTAGTGACAGATTACTTGTTTCCATGAAAAGCCAGCCCAGATACAGCTGGGGAAAGGGCTTATCTTTAGTTCTGATTAGCAGTATGTTTCATCTTAAAACACTCAGATATCCATAGCACCAGGTAGACTCCTTGACTCCTTGACTCCTCCACCGAAGGCTGAGAACATCTGATGGTGGCCAGCATGGCATTGGAAAATGGGGAAAACTGCATAAAGTTCCTGTGTGCCAGCAGGCACAGCTGAAGGGTCCCAGGCACCCAAGGGAAGCCAAGACACACAATTTACCTGTGCCCACAGCCCTGCCTTCCTGTGTCCTTCCCAAAAGTCAGACAGATCCCAGCAGTTTGGCTTACTTGACAGGCACCTCTCCTGGGTGAGGAAGAGGCAGCTTCTTGATGTTCAGATATTCAAAGCCCATAACATTCGTATGACCATACCTGTATCGAAATGTAAATAGGAATATTTCAAGGAACACTCTGTTTTCTTTAAAACAATTTTCAAGTTTTATTAGCTTCTAATAGGCAGCCTTTTTTATTTCTTTTGTACTGCTGGTATGTATTCTGAGATTATTTCCTTTACGAAGCTCTTCTATTCACAAGAGGTAGCAGCTTTCTTTCGAATTTGTGAGAGCATTGTACCACTGGCCATAACTAAAGCAGCCAGAACCATCTGGTAATTTATTCTGAATGAAAGTATATGCTTGAAAATTATAATTTTTGCTTTATTTTCTGTCTATACCTTATGGGTGTCAGCAGCCTCTTCCCATGTTCTGCATTTTAGAAATGATGAACACGTTTTAAATACTAAGCCCAGCCTGGATTTTCAGAGCTGTATGCAACTACAAAAAGTTTCAAAGAGCTCTAGGAGATGGAAATTCACTAAAGAACTAACTAGTCCCAAAAGGCTCAGGCTGATAAACGCACAAACAAACTTCATAGGAGCTGCTAGTCTGTGCTTCCAGGCTTGAGCTTTCTCCCTACTTTCAGTACAATACATAGTTTCCCTTGGTGACTCATTTTGTCCGCACAAACCTCCCAAGGCTTTCTGCTGCAATCACCCTTTCCTTTCTTACACATCTTAGTGTAAGGAGTCTCTTTAAACTTGGACCATGTTAGTCAAAGGGATGCTCCATGGGTGCTGACCCTTTGATCTCACAGGAAAGGAAGATTTTTCTCTTCTGACAACACTATGAGGAAGCTTTGCAGTTTATGAAGGAAGAACCTTTCCTCAAGAAAACCCAAGCTACTGTATAGGCAAGAAACTCACCAAAGCAGGAGAATGTAATGCTCAAAGCCAGACCTAGCAGCTGGCCTTCCATGGTGCTTCCACGACCCCTTATAGGTCCTTAAAGGACCAGAAAGAGAGTGTATTCCTGGTGTTCAAAGCTTCAAGTGCTACTTCAAGCCTGGAAACAGCCTTAATCTTCCCAATAAGGGTCAGAGGGAGGTGCCTCCAGGCTGACAGAGACAGGAGCTCCTGGGCAAGATACCCTGCTCCTTCTGGCTGGGAAAAGCTGAGCCCATGGAGAGGTGCTACCAGTGCCCACTTAGTCTCTCCTAGCTCCACCTGAAAGCAAGAAGGAGAGGTGGAGTCATTTTAGTCGAGGTATGAAAAAAGAAAGGGCCATAATGATATTTATCTGTTGCTCTTGTTACTGTTATTTCTGGAATAATACATTGAATTTCACAGGAAACTATGGCAAGATTCTGGGAACAGATTCTTTCCTTTTTGAATGTGAACTTCTGTTCAGTCTTTGGAGTCTTAATGGAAGTTTCCTTCAGAAAGATAAAACAGCATTAAAGTTAAATATTTGTCTGATTCTTGTCCCTTTAATGTACAAAGATTAAGACCAAAGTTATCAAAAAAGTCCAACACCTTATTCTGAATTAAAAAATCCTTGCAGTTAAATTGTCATGGAAAGATATTTCTGGCTCTTGACACTTTATGACTGCATCTTATCCCTGGAAGGCCACACCAGAAGCAATGTCCCTAGAAATATCTGGGGAAAAGTATGTTTAGGACTGTCTGGGACCAGGAGAGTTGTGTCTCTAGGTGCAGAAGCAACAAAAACATGTGAAGGATGATTTCTCAGGTCCTACATAAAGATTCATGCATGGAAGGGAAGAAAAGGAACCAGGTCTCCCTCCCAGCAATACAGAGGTGTGCATTCTGCCAAGGACTATTCCCCTCCTCTGCCCCTGCTAGCAGAGAGATGGGTGGGTTTACACAATCCTGAAAAATGGGATGGGAATGTTTAAAATTCCCGTCTCCATCCTGAAATACTGGAGCTTTCTTTGCAGCTCTCCAGACTAGAGTACTGGGGTTTAGAGTAATACTAGAGTAATATTGCTAGAGTAATTATGTTATTGTTGTTGCTGCTGTTGTTGTTAATTTTCTAAGACTGGTGGGAACAAAGGAACTTGATGTTTTATGGAGTGTAAACTAAAGTATATACACTGTGTAAACACACTAAGAAAGTGCAGACAGCCAACATTTGGCATTTCCTAAGTTTTTCTCAATTAAAATCACAGCCATTTCATGTTGTTTAATTATTTTTAATGTCTTTTTGAAAAGAGTGACAAACAGAGTAGTTTGACATGCCACATTCCTATGGCCAAGCCAAGTTGCTCCTGCCTAAATATCTATGGCACGAAAGAATGGATTATTGAAAACAATTTTTGCAGAATTAACATAATTAATTTAGTCATATCCAGTTAAGGGAAGGAGTTTAAGAGAAACTGATGTTTGCAGTTTAGGCATGCATAATTTAGAAGGCAATTTTCTCCTAGCAAAAAGTAAATAAAGGTTAGTGAGCCAGGCCTAACATTAGACTTAAATAGTTCATGTACAGGGCAATTGGAGTGTATGGCCAAGAACAGAAAACACTTAAGTGAACACAGCCTCTTCGGGTCCTGAGGCTCCAATTCACATTGCGCTCTGTCCATAAAGAGATGAAATATGTGCTGCAGTATTTACTGTATCTGTTTAGAAACTGTTGTGGGTTTAGGTGATCATAATTGATGGAATACAAAAACATGGTGGTGAAATTGCAATTAAATAGGTATTGAAGGTGCAGATATGTATTCTGAAGTGAACTTTCAAGTTAATTTAAGCAGAGTTGATTTTTGTCTCACCTGTTAGCAGTTAAAGGCTGTAACTCTCTCCATGACACTGCAGGGCACCCACAAAATTGATCAATGCAGAGGTGAACTCACTGTGGTTACTGAAAACCATCTGCTGCTTTCAGGGGAATCAAAGTTGCTGATGGCAATACAAACGCAGTAAAAGCATCCTGGGTGTTCAGAGGGGATATCACGTAACAAGGAACCAACTCATCATTGAACAGTAGCTCCCACAAATGTATTTCTGTGAGTTAATGTGATTAAATGGGTTAGCCAGGTTAGCCAGTGAGCTCCAAACAACCTGAATTTACTGAATTCATTTGGTTTAAATTCATTTGGAAAGGGACACAACAATCATGTAATTTAGTTTTTTGCACAGTTCAGTATCATATGGAAAATAATATGCAGGTCCATTTTGGGTTGCAAGGGGGTGTTGGCTTAGAAAGAGAGCAACTAATCAGGAATGCTACATTTTATGTAGTTCCTGGTTGGCATTTAGTCAGCTCATATCTTCAGCAAAATAAGATCAAAGCTGTTCACACTCTTCTGCACATTGGCAGTGATCTGTCACATCTCCGTACTGAAACATCAGATATAACAGAAAATGTTCTTATGGTATTTGACATTGGATTCTCCTGACTTCCTGTTTGTCTAATAATTTTCCTTCAGAACGGAAGGATAGAAAAATAAGAATCAAGAAACAGGAGCTGTAGTGACTTGGTGTCTCAGACACAATTTGAGACGTATCATATCTGTAAGTGGGAAGGAAAATTTCTTCCTTTGAAATTTTAATTTCCAACAGCAACAAGCAGAATTGCTGTTCACAAAGCAATCACCATGGCTTCAAGCTGCAGATCTTGAAAACTGTTGCAAAATGTTAAATAGATTTTCTGGTAATTTGGAGGATCACACCATGGATTTGGTCACTTCATAATAACCATCATTCTGGATCCCGTGGTTAGGCATGTTGTTTCTCTAAGGAACTTGATCGGTATAGCACCTTTCAGAAGGAAACTAACTTTTAGACGGAAAGGGAATTGTGACAATCTTTACCTGGAAAAGTTTAAGCCACAGATGAGCATTAAAATTTGCTGTGTTTTCTCTGACCCGAATACAATACCTGATGTGAAGATGCTTCTGCTGCAGTCTATGGTGGTCAAAACAGAGAGAAGACGTAACACAGCAGCCTGAGGAACATTTCTTCTTTTCCTTAGAGGAAGTCAACAAGTTCCTCCTCTGCATTTCTAGCCTTTGGTCCTACAGTGCTTGAATCCAACTAACATGGGAGTCAGGAAAAAACCCCATGCTAATTCTTGTACTTTTTTTCCACAACCAGCCATGGACCCTTTCTGAGTATGGGGTACTAGCACAGTCACACCTTTTGATTGACCAGCAACTGATAATTTTCATCTCAACCATCCAGTGAGTGCTTTTAAAGACTTTTCTTCTTATTCATATAATTTTGTATGCCTGCATTTTAGGCGAGAACAAAGTTCGGTTTTATTCCTGTTGATCTCACTCTTGAGTTTCTCTGGGTAATGAGTCAGAGGCAAGTTGTTTGTAAGATGTCATTTCACATCTCAGTTGTGAGGACATTCACATAAAGCCACATTTTTGCACTTGTTTATCCTCTGCAGTTCTGGTGGTTTCACTGGGGCTTTGATGGAAGAAATAAGGTCGGGATGTAGCTCTTGAAGTCAAATCCCGTCAAAAATATTCTGGCAAAAAAAGCTTGTGGGCTTCCTTCTCTTAATACTCCATGCAATGGAAGGAAGCATATGCTCCTCTAAGTGACCATGGAAACTGGTGCCTTGGTTTCCAAGGTGATTTTCTGGCAAGTGGCCGGAGGAGGAAGCATTAACAAAACAAGATCCTGGCCAGCAGAAAGCATCCACATTCCTGGCGATGCAGCAGCCTGCACTGAAGAGGACAAAGGCACAGAGACAAACAGAAAACTCCTCATTTTAAAATCACTGTAGGTGTCAAACACCTGGCAAAGGATGGGTAACTTGGTCTGTGGTCCCAGCTTCCTCACACATCTATCTCTTTGCTTTTCTGCTTCTGTCTGGTGAATGAGTTCGGTCTTACCCAACTAATATATTAAGGCTCATATAATCTCACTTTCAATAGAACACAAGAAAAACAAAATAACACAAGGAGAGAAAAAAAAGAAGCTGCTTAAAACTGACTCACACCTCGAGGAAAGGAAATTCTCACACTTGGTGTACATATATATATGTGTGTGTGTGTCTATGTATATATAGATACATATTTAATGCTTCATAGTAAATAAGAGTGCTTTTGTTTCTTGCCATTTGCAAGACTTGGAAGATGTGTGAAGAAAGATCCATTTCTTTTTCAAGTGCAATAAAGATATTCTGCAGAGCACATGGGTAATCCTCCTGGGGCTCCAAACCAACATACAGCAAAACCTTTCCTTCAGGAGGACCAAAACTCTCCTTGTTTGCCTGTCAGTGTAATTCCTTCTTGGAGTAAACTTGAAATACAGTGATCTGCAGCATGACATAACAGAATGGAGAAGGAGGAAGGACCGGTGACAAGATCATTTCCTTTTGCAGCAGAGGGTAAGAGGAGTTGATACAGGAAATATATGTGCACCTCCAACTCCAGTGCAAACATTAAAGCCTGCCACAGAATGCTCTCATAACATCAGTTGTTGAGTCTACTGATTTATACCACTTACATGACCATAAGAATAACAGAATAACATTTAACAGTGGAACAACCCAGAAACAACAATGTTACTGAAGATTAGATGAAAATTAAGACCATCCCTAGCAGAAGAGCAACCCATCCTGATAGTAGTCTGATTGAGAAATAAAGCCATTTAAGTGTCAAGTGTGCAATTGTACTCATGCTTTCAGCTATAAGTAAAGAGCTATGAAGCTTGATTGGTTTTCATTAGTGCCAGAAGGTCCTGTTCTATCCCTGCAGGATGCAGTTATTGACAAGTTATTTTAAGAATGTTTCATGACCACAGGATAGAACCAAATTATCTTTAAAAGTGCTAGGAAGTATTTTGACATTAAGTCACCTAATTGTGGGATTTATTTCAGAATTCCTCTTTCTTCCTCTCTCTTCAACTTCTAATGGAAAATCTGTGCTTGCAAGTGGTGGGGGAGATGTACAGCAGCAGTCACCAAAAGCACTTTGCTTACCACAAATACTGAGCTTTACTGAAAGCATGCAGGAGAAGCACTTGCTTATCCCCCTGGAACTGCAGTTAGAGTGAACATTGGCTGAAGGGTTGGGTGCATCAGCCACCACAGTAAGGGGTGACAGAGATGGTGACACGGAGGGCAGAGGGTGCAACCTGCACGAGTAACTGCCATGACAACACCTTCTGACCTTATCATTGATAAACTCCCATATGTGTCTTTTTCACCAGATAAATTCAGGTTTTTCCCTGAAAAAATATATACTGATAATGACAATGGAATGGTAAGTTTGCTACACACATTGCTAAGTGGGTTCTACAGAGTGGAGCTTACTAAGGGAAGATTGTCTGAGTAAGCTAACCTGGAAATAGAAAGGTTGAAAAAGTATTTTGTTAAAAATAAAATATCATGGCTTCTATGAGCAAATTCCTGGAAACATTCTCTTTTTTTAATGTGTGTTTTTGTGGCAGCTGCAGAAAAAACAGTAGTATTACCACGATATTATGGTCACTCTTCAACTTTTCCAGTAAGTTTTATCTCCTTATGTTCCAACATTCACAAATAATTTTATCTTTCCAGGACATACAGCTCTTATTTGAAATTAGGAAAACTGTTAAAGACTTCTTCATATATTTTTTCGTAGTCTGAACATTCAGCTATGGTTTTATTATTTCCATGCTGGCTTACATCAGACATTTTTTCCCAAGTAACTGAGAAAGTGACAACATAAAAAATACTTAACAACAAGTGTGGCAAATTATTTATCCTTTACTTTCCTAACCAGAGTATATGATGTAATATGATGCACAGCATTATTCAATTTAGTTTAACCATTTCAGTGGGGTTCGGGTCAGTACTAAACGCAGCTCTTTGCATTTTTTCGGAGCGCTAAGACAAAACCTCTTGGCTGCCCTATAGGTATGGGCTGTAAATTCCCCAGCAGTCAAATGTGATGCCCAGATACCACAGCCAGTTCAGAGCAGCTCAGTGTATCCCCAGCAACATGCAGAGGCCCCAGCCCTGGTTTGAAAGGCCTGGCCATGTTAGTCACGTAGCTCACCTGGACTAACCAACACACGTGGGTAACTCTGCCTTCCCCACCACCTACCTGCCAAGAAAATGACTGAATGTTCTTGTTCATAATTCACCTTTTGAAATAACCTCATTACCTCCCTGAAGTTTAAACATTCTGAACTACTTGAGTTTGGATATTTGTATTAGAAAAATAACAGTACTTGAACTCTGAGTCTATTATTCTAAGGTACACATTGGCCATGTATATACCCTTCCTAAGAATTAAAAGCTTGGCATTAAACAGGTTAGAAGTATTAGACAAAAAGTGCACCAGATGATTAGCACATCTACTTCCCATCGTAAGGACAGCTAGCAAAAGGAGAAAGGAACTCATAGATGGGAGTCAGCAGAAGGTTTGGCAGCCCTTACGAGACTTCTGCATCAAGTAATTACACACACTGCTGGTCTGAGATCCATTATTTATATCCTTTTTTATACATTGTAGCTCACATTAACTTGTTAATTGCTATTACCAATTCCCTTCAATAGAGGGCAAAAGAGACTGAAGTTGTCACCTCAGACTAGAAGCTGCATACGGGAGTGAGAATTAAGAGATATGTGAGGATTACATGCAATTGGAAACAACCAAGTTAAAAGAAAAATACCAGAGTTATACGGAATTTGGGTAATTTAATTTCCCTTAATGCTTCACTGCTCTCCCTATCTGTGAATCAGACTGAAATAAACACAAGAGCTTGATAAAATGAAATTATTTCAAAACTCTTCACAGTCATTTTTCTCTACACTTGAACACATTGCAAGCACCAACTTAGCAATACCAGGAAAAATATGTGGTGTGGTGAACTGGAAGAAGTTTTTTCTACATTTTCTTTTACTGATTTTAATGCAGAAAATTTGTGAATTTGGTGCACAAGGGAATTTCTTAGGGGAATGACCATTTTATTAAATATATATAATATTTATATATATATTAATTATTAATTCTTTAGTTAGTTTTTATCTTCTCTCTGATTTTGCATTTCCATTATAGCAGGGGCTTTGCATTTCAAATTATCTCTTTTCTGTTACTGAGTTTCAAAGTTTCAGTAATGGTGTTAAAGTCACCTGCTTTCAGACACAAAGGCACAATATCCCAGCAGTCATTAAAAAGTCTAATGTTTTATGAAATGTGAAATAATAGACTTTGTTTGGTCCCTGGAATAATGATTTCTTTCATTCCAGCTGAGAATGCAGAATAGAAAGACAGCTGTGTTCTCTGCTCTGCAATGAATCCCACAGTGATGAACCTCTCCAATTCCTGTATCCTTAAAGAAATCCTCCCACAGTGGTACTTGTCTCCTGCTGTTTCTCCTAAATTTCATGTCCACTGATATAATTTACCATAGTGGCCTTAATATCTTTCAATAATTGGTAGCTTTCCCACCAAACTCCCTCTGAGGTTTTCCTTCAAGCACACTTGACCTACCAGTCCTCCAAATCTTCCAACTGTTTGCTTCCTACATGCTCATGGACTTTATCCTGCTAGGCCTATGGCTTAGGCCATATGAGTGTTGTCCCCCAGCAGTTTGCTGATACCAAGAAAAACACTTGTATTCAAAATTATCTTTGAAAATGAGAAAGAATTGATCAAATGAGAAAATACTATAAAAACAAGGGAAAAAATGTCCACTTAGGAACAGAAAATCAACTACAAAATGGGAAACTGCCTGACAAAGAGCTCAGCTGCAGAAACTAATCTGAGACTTATTGCAGAGTGCAATAGAAATATGAGTTGACAACTGTGGAAAGACAAAAATAAAAATTGTTGCTGTGGACATGTTAGAAGGAAAATCGCATCCAAAATTGTTCAGCAATAGTATTCACTGTGGGTGAGTTCTTATTTGGAATACAGTGTTTGTTGTTGAGCATGGTACATCAAAATAAAGGGTTAGGCAATGAAAGAAAGTGTACAGAAGTATTGACTTGTAGTAGAAATATTTAGAGGGCAGAAATTAGGTATGAGTGGATATAACTGCATAAGCATGATAATAATGGACTATATTCAATTAAAACGTGGACCATATTCATCTAAAAGGAAGGGAATAGTCCCCAACAGAAGGATCTAGGACTGTTTCCTGCATTTACCATTCCAGTCAAACCAGACCATAGGTTGCCTGCCAACAGAAGACTGTGCCTCTAACAGAAGAAGAAGGTGATATCACATCACATCCACCTTTCCTTTTATTTCCAGCCCATCTATAATGCACACTGTGGCCTTAAGGAATTCAGATCTGATTTGCCTAAAATTTATGGAGGTGAAGATAAGCAGAAGTCCAATATAAAAGAATCATGTCATACTGATTTTTGGCTCTTGGTTACAAAACACCTGTCCAAAAATTACTTTGTCATTGCTCAAGGGAGATGATGAGGACCTGCTACCTGGCATCCCATCACAGAATCACAGAATGGCTGATGTTGGAAGGCACCTCTGCAGGTCATCTTGTCCATGCCCCTTGCTGAAGGAAGACCACCTGTACTGTGTCCAGGTGACTTTTGAGCATCTCCAAGGATGGAGCTCCATGGCCCCCTGGTCCTCTGTGTTGTACACAAGTGACCCTGCCCAGACCACCTGAACATTTATTTGTTGACTCTTGCAATTGTGTGGATGTGAGAGTGCAATCATTGAGAAAAGGAATGCAGTCATTGAGAAAAGGACTGTGAGTGGGTAAAGCCAATGTACTTAAGAGATTTTGTAAAATGATATCACCTTCTCCTAACATAGATTCTCACACTGCATTTTTTACACTAACTTGTAACAGAGAGAAAAGCACAGACAGTGATATGTGCTGGAAGGATGCAAGACCTGGATTTGTGTAATCTGGATGATAAAAGCTTTGGAGGCATTAAGGTGATAGGTTTTCACATGTAATACATCATTATCAAGAGAATAACAACCAGCTGTTCTCACAGATGCTGGGAGAAGGAAAAGAAGAAAACTTTAAATGCTGCAAAATTATTTTGACCATGTATTGACAGGAGTGAAACTGGGGACCTCATGGACTCCCCATCAGAGAATAGGAAGCACATGATGGCAAATATTTGTCACCAATGTCTGGATGTGTTCAAACCTGCCTTACTGCTGGGGGCTGGACCAGACCAGTGGCTGACAGCAAGCTTCTGATGCTCAATGCCAGATCCTTTATCACAGGCCCTGTGACTCAGAGCTCCTGGTGCCAGCCCAGATCCACGCCAGTTAAAGTCTTGGTGCCTGCGCCAGAATTTTGTCACTACTGGGCTAAACAATCTCTTTTACTCTCTTCCTGACCTACATTGTTACAGTTGCTATGAAACCCTTACCCATGGAAGCAATTTTTCCACTGGCTCCATGGAGTGTTTCTGTTTCTCACTACCCGGAATGTTAAAACAGTTTTATTTTTTCAATAAAATTGAATAAAGTCATGCTTGAGCTGGGGTGGGGATTAGTTAGCCTAACTTTTTCATTTCAGATGACTTTTGAAAAACTTGGCTAGAGTTAACCCAACAGCAATTCTTTGAGTGGATCTTTTGCTATTATCCATCTGACAAAGAGATGGCAGCAGGGTGGTGCTGTTGCTGTTTTGTCTTCATTTACTTTTTTTTTTAAGTCTGTTTCTCAGGAGTAACAAGCTTCTGAAGCTTTGGTGTTTTACCAAAACTACACATAGAAATATTTGCATCTGGTACAAAGTAAAAAAACAAATAGCTATGCATTTTCCAACATACATGCATTTCATGTGAATTTTGCACACAATATTCCCCTTGGTATATAAAGTATCTGCAAAACTCAGCTCTGTAATGTATGAAATGGAACATTCAGGTATTGAAGGCTGAATAAAGCCAAAAAATATTCATGTTCTGTAAATGCTGGGAGAAATCTTTATGCTGGGATCAGGAGGTAGATCCTCTGCCTGTACTTTTAGTAGGATCAATTTCGTTAAAGCCTGTTTTTGAAGTGCTCTTTTATTTTTTTTTAATTTTGCTATTACTGGATTATATTTTCATTCATTAAATGTGAAAATGAAGTATGTAACCAAGGTAACAATGATATCCCTGGAGAGTATCCAAGTGCACAAATCTCACGTCACCAACCTAAACCAAGTTGAACCTTGTCTGCAGCAATCTCTTCCCATCATTCATGGAACAAGATCTCACCAGCCAGGACCACATTTTTGGGGGTACCTGCAAGAAAAGGGGACAACTGAATATTACACAATGCAGGTGTGTAAAGATGTTACTGGAGCTGTGTGCCAGTCACACCAAAACCATGATGTGTCTGCAAATGAGTCATGTTGAGTGAACACTCCTGGCTAGGAGCAATGTAACTCACTCTCTCCCCATAACCTCACGGAGTGTGAAACCTGACAAGCAGCCACAGCAGTGAGCAAGGCATGTTCTTAGATGGTCAGAGGCAGATTGGATGTGTCACGGGGCAGCACACCAGGTTTCTAACTTAGGACATGAAAAAACAAATCTTGCTATGCATCATTACCCCCCCCACTGGGTATCCTCCCATCATATTGCCCTCCTTCTCTGGTTCAGTTCTGTGAGTCTTTCCTAATCTGAGTGAGAAAAATGCACACTGTCAGATGGTGCAGGTAACAATAATACCAGTGAGGCATTATCAATAGGGCAAGAGCAGTAGCTTCTTTTCTGATGGTTTCACTCGTGCCTTTGCAGGCCACTTCTGTCTTTAAGCAGCCTCTGAGAGGTCTTTGCCAAGCAGAGCTGTTTCAAAACTCTGCAATCAAATTTCTGAACTCATTTTTTTTTTGCTGAAAGTGCTTGCACTTAGGCTTGCTGTAATACCAGGCCCTGCTGTTACTCTAACATACAGCTGACTGACAACAGATAACCACATTAACAAGCGACAAGCTAATCTGACAAATGGCTTTTCATCCAGTTTCTTGTTCGTACACTTTAAACATCCTGGGTCCTGTGAGTCATTTCAGTATCAACAATAGACCTGAGAGTGAAAAGAGATTGCTTATAGGGTTTTTCCTGCTTTCTGCAGGAAAAAACCCTCAAATGGTATCTTGCACTTCTTATCTTCTGCCCCCCCAAACTGCTCCTCTGTTTCTTCAATCCATTTTTACAGTCTTATTTCTATTTCTTCCCGCTATACCACCTCAGTCCAGTTGCTGTCTGGCACTCCTCCAGATGTCTTGCAGTTTTTATTTGCCCCTGGAACCAACACATGTGAGTAGATGAGTATATTGCTGAGCACTTAAATCCCTCTTTGTACGTACTTCTTCCCCCGCAGCATTCCTGCATAGTGACTATTCTGCATTCTCTGTGTTGCAAAATCCTCCTAGGTTCTGTCTGGAGGCGAAGACGGAGATGAGGACAACCCCTTCCCTGTGAAATCGTCAACCACGAGTTGAATACATTACCAGAGCTCTAGAGATGGGCTTTTTATTCAGTCCTTGAGTGATCCTCCTTTAATTTCCATTACCTTTTCCAAATGACTCTAGCATTATTTGTTGCTTTGGAGCTTTTTGCAATTGTAGGCTTCACATTTTCAGCCGTGTTTAGCAGCAGTGAGTCCTTCAAGGCTTGGGTGCGTATTTTGACACATTTTTAAACCCAGGGCTTTAAAGGACCTGGCGCTCCCGCTGGCCGCGGTGCGGCGGTCGGTGCTGGTAAGGTGTCGG